>VSDK01016610.1:388192-419774 GCA_009767595.1 Symbiodinium kawagutii | reverse complement strand
GTTATGATTCCAGCCATTGGCAGCCTCAGGTTGGAAAAAGGGTACTGTAACATGTGAATTATTCTGAGAATAGATTGTCCCCGTCAATGGTGGTTTCTCAACCATACGGGTACCCAAGAATGGTTGGTTTATCACTAAGAATGATTATCAGTAGATGATTGGGGAGTCCCCTATTTTGAGAAACACCCAAATGGTGCAATTGCTGAAAACTTGAACTGTTGGGTGGAAACCGGGTTCACGACTTTTGTGAGTGCATTCCGCCAAAGAATGGGGTAGTTGCTGGGTCATGGATGTCAAACCTTTGATGGCCAACCATGAGCAGAAACCTTGCGAAATTCCCAGTAGCAACACGAGTTCAAAGAATCATGATTAGTTCATCTACATTGTCATCGCGGCACAGGATGATGCGAAGTAGAACAGGGACACGCTAGTAGGCACACCTCAGAAGTACCCCCGACAGGGCACACTGTTGCTTACACTGGTACATCATGATACATCATAGAATGATCACCTTTTTCTTTCTGCCGGTCAAGGATTCTAAAATTCAATGAGCAGCATGGATGGCGTGTGTTTTCTGGCTTCGCAAGCCCAACTGCCTTACAGGCCCTCATAGACACAATAACCGGTGGGAAATCCCGTGCAAAGGAGATCAAACCTGCTAACACTTGGTGGTTTTTGCGGGGTCTTCAGGGTATTGAGAGCGGATACCAAGAGCATTAGTGTGTAGGCTCAACCAAACATGTGGGCATGTAATCAACAAGCCAAATGGGATCACATGCATGCAAAAACTGATGAAGTACTACACTTCTCTCAGAATGCAGCAGTGTTTGTGTTACTTCGAAACATGTCAAATGCGAAAGAGCAACACATTCTTATCACATGTCGCCTAAAGAATCAGTACATAGCATAAACCAAAGTAATTTGAAGACGTGGAGAATCTTGACCATCAAAAAGGATTGTGGAATCAGATTCGCTGCAACTGTTTGATTTCATATCGTCTCTTGATGATATCCATTGCGGGTGTGTACCGTATCCTTTTGTGGACATTGAAGATTCAATGATGGTGGGCCGCAGCAGATAAATTGAATGCCAAAAGCCAGTGATTCAAGTTTCCGGTGACCGAAAAACATATTTTTGAGAGAATTGGTATTGCAAGAGAAGTCCAAGCTTGGCCCAGCTAGCTCCAACCTGATAGGCTGGGCAGAGATTGCTGGTGCATGCAGGGGCAGGCCGAGCGCTGGGGGGATGCGGCAAAAGGGAAGCTTTCAGAAGCACCAAATAACTCCCTGGCCGCCTAAAATGCTTGCAATTACCAACTGTTGTTTCTATCCATGCTTAATTATGCTGCTTTGGGTACACCCTGGTAAACTAACATAGCAATGGAACATCACCCATTTTGTAGAGAAACCCTGGCAAACCATTAATAATTGGTGGATTTCCATTTCCATGTTAATTTACTAGAGGGTAACAGATGCAAACTGATGCTGACTGCTGTTGGTTCTCCTTAAACAGACGCGCAGCTGGGCAGGCGGTGTTGGACTGACAGCTGTGCAGTATGCTCTGCGTCTGGGGGCTCTGGTCTACGCCACTGCAAGCCATCAGGAGCGGGCTGATGGGGTGGCTGCTACTCGGCTTATCCATGCTTGTCCTGTGTTACTTGAGCAATCCAAGAATAATCATTGTTTGCTTTCTAGCCGGCGATCATGGCTACACATGCAATTGCAAACACCAAACAGTACGGGAAACATGAGAATCGGCTGATCTTCACTATATTGATGCGCATCCAAGATTATTGCTTGTTTCACTGGATCATAAGAGGGCTGCTGCCCCCTGCTGCCGAACCCAGAGTGTTGACCAAGCATCCGGCAAAACAACCTTCCGCTTGCAATCCTTTCGCTTCCTGCATCGATTTACATACTTTCAACGCGTGACACGCTTGTGAGAGAGGGCGGCGGACATATCCTCAGGCTGCCATTTTTTTAAGATCCATGTCTAGTGGATTCTAGTGGTTTGTTTGCTTTTTTATCGTTTGCATGTTGCATACATATTTCTATACATGAGGATGGGTGAAATGACAAGAGGGTTTCAATTCAAATCATTAAACAGTATCAGCCACCATTTAGCACTCTGAACGACTATCGATTGACCACTGTCACTACTAACTAACCATTATTGTTCAGGCAAATCATTTCGATTTAATGGTGCCCTCCAGGAGAAGAAAGATCACCTGCTTCGGATGGGCGTCCAATTTGTAGCATGGCTGCGTCTCAAGTCGTTAGATCGTCCAGGCAGTGGGAATAAAACAATAAACACACATGTGGTGGTTTCTTAGAATAGGGGACCCCACAAGTCATCCACTATTAACCATTTATAGATTTATGGTAACAAACCAACCATTTTTTGGGGGTCCTGCATTTTAAGAAACCACCGTGTGATGATGTTGCTACTATGCATCACCCAGCTTGGCCTTTTCAAGACCGAACTCATTTAGACTTGGATTCCATGGAGTTTGTCAGCCAGCAGTTGCATTCTTGATGGCCTGTTGGAGCTACATTAGACATTTCATTTGATCATTAGTTTCCTAATGTAGATCCAAACCTATGGTTCTTATGTTTATTTCATTAGTTTCCATTGTTTCCAAATCAGATGAAATGAACATATGGTCCTTGCTTCACCTCGATATAGATTCGATGGATGCCTTCCAGTCGCGGTCCCTGTCTACATTTTCCCTTCAGGTGGAAACACTTGACTTTTTTCTCAAACTCTTTGTCGCCACTGTACCAGTACTTTTTATTCGTTTCACCCAAAAACATGGTGGTTTCTCAAAATACGGGTACGCCAAATCATCCTATATTAGCCAGTACTAAACCAACTATTTTTTTGTGAGAAACCACCGCATGTGCAGAAACTATAGGAGTGATGTCCTTGAGTTTCTCTTGTGAGTTGAACTGTTCGCTGCGACTCACCTAGGTGGCGAGTTCCAGGGACGGTGCCCTCTTCGAGGAGGAACTGGGCCGACATCTCAATGGGGAGAAGATCGACGTGGTTCTCAATAGCCTGAGTCACTGGAGAGAAACAGCGGGAACAGTGACATGGGAACACTGACATGGGCTGGCTAAATGAAATGCGTATTGTAATAAAGCACATGTAAGATCGTTCCTACTCACTCAATTTGCTGCTTTCTATCTTTGTTGTAGTAGTTGCAACATCCTTGAAAGTTTGCTTGCACCCATTCCAGTAGCTAGAGGCCTGATGTCCTCAAGACGAGAACCTTTTGTGGGGTTGTTCCTGAACTGTGTGCTGCTAGACACTGAGGGTGCTTTCGCCGGGACTGAGGATTTAGGTCTGTGCTTTCCAACATGTTCAAAAGGCTTATGGTGATTCGTGGTACAGTCGTTTCTAGAAAACCTGCTTGCGAAATTCTTTATCAAAAGGTTTGGGGATGACCTGATCTATCCATATGTTCTTCACATCATCTGGAGTTTCTCATACACGACTCATTCAGGAAGACCACGACTTCTTAGCCAACACCACGTACATTGAACACATCCTGACAGTTCCTTCTATCCGTAGATCTCATTTTTTTCACTGTCGAGTCGGTTGGCGCAACCAGTTGATTCCATCAGTTGTTGTGGAGGAAACAAAAGCGCACCCTCGCTCCTATCTCAACCCCCCGTGCTGTTTAGCTAAGCCAACCTACCCTTTACGGCTCCATTTGTTTTTTTGGATCCATGATGTTTGAGTTCCTCAAACTCCTAAATCAACCGAAAGAAACGCTCAGGCCACGACAACTTCATCGGACGTTCTCTCAACTTCTTGGGAGAAGGTGGCTCCTTTGTCGAGATTGGAAAACGTGGCATTTGGACAGAGCAGCAGATGCAGGAGCACCGACCCGACGTCCACTACAAGGTGCTGCGAAGTTGTGAAAATGGGAGTATCTCTTACGACGAAGTTCCAATGAGCTACGGTCAGTATTGATATGGTGGTTCTCAATCTAGGGGACCCCCAAAAATGGTTGGTTTATTAGTATAAATAGCTAAGCAAGGATGATTTGGCGCCATGTTTCAACAATGTCTCAGTTGATCGTTTCTCAAGTCATAGGGGACCCCCCAGCTATCATCCTGTATGCATGGGTATGTGCCAAGCCAGGGCAACCAACCAACAACCCACTAAAAAAGTATTACTTTACTAGGAAACCAGGCCATTGGTTTTGGGGGTACCACTAGTTTGGCACATACCCATATAAACCACTTATAGTAAAAAAACATCCATTTTTAGGGTACGTTATTTTGAGAAACCCACAGGTCCTGCCCATGCTTGACCACAAATAGACATCCTATGCCTTCTTAAATGGCTATGGGTTAGTTCACCCTGTGCCCCTGGTGTACCATCATCAGCCATTGCTTTCCTTATTATGGTTGGTTATTATCCTCCATACAATTGATGGTCAGTTAGTATATCGCCAATTTGTTTGTTGTTTATTCCACATCCCCTAGTGTTAACCATTGACCAGCCAGTCAACCACCATATAGCCATCATATAGCCATTATATATACCCATTGTGCATCACGCAGCCATTCTACGTAGCCATGATATATATATATATATAAACCATTATGCATAGCCATTATATCGCCATATCCTTCATTATTGATGGCTAATATCGACCCAGCTCGCCAGTAATTCCATGGCAACCATCCTCAGGTGTTGGCAATGGATACACTTTGTGAGGAAGAACCTGATCGTTTCAACTTCCTGTTGGATCGGCTGTCTCAGAGGCATGATGGATGTTGGATGTTGGGGTCCAATATTTGATGGATTGGTTGGGTCCCATGAAATAGGAACACAGACACCAACATGAACCTGCGAACAGTGTCAATCATATTCACCTTGAAAGCATTTGGAGGCAGCCGCTTGGTTTGGATTACAGTATTCATAGCTTCACAACCAGCCATCTGACCGCCAAACCCATAGGCATAACACCATTTGTACAGATTATAAACTGTTATGGGAACACCTAGACACCGACGCTTATAGTTGGACATATAGGATTGGACACGGGTATTATCTATTGCTCAGTTTGTTCCAAAGGGGCCTGGTGCTGGAAGCACTTGTTGGATCCTGTACTGCTAGATCTATTTGGTGGTTTCTGACAATAGGGGTACCCCCCAAACAGCCTTTATAAATCTTTATAAATTAACTGTTTGTAGTAATAAGCCATCCAGTTTTTGGCAGTTTTTGGGTCCCCTATGGCTTGAGAACCTCCCATACCCTTGATTTCATCCACTTGATTAGCCAACGTTGCTTCTCCCGGGAGTTCGGTGGCCAGGATGGAGACAGCCGAATGGCTTCCGCTGCAACGAGAAGTCTTCGAAGGCTTGGTCCGATGTTCGGAGGCTCTTCAAGTGCTACGAAAAGCAGAGAAGATTCCCGGCCGAAAAGGCTTTTCTTTAAAAAATATTGAAAAATATTTTAGCACCATTAACTAACAGTATTAATAATATTATCAATGGTAGGTTAATACTATTTGTATTTTTTTGTGCCATTGATTTTCCAAGTGATGCTCGGGAGATCGATATTGACGACCACGAATGTTTGTGCAAATCAGCTGCTATTTGTGTGGATTCGGGGATGTCTTATTGGATCTCCCATTGCTGTTGAAGACTAACGGATACCTTGAAGTTGCCAAAGATGCTGGACATCATTCACCGGGGAGAAGCAATGATCACTACAAAACAGCACGCCTGGGGATCATTTGATATTCTAATAAATGCTGGGTATTCAACATAGGCAGCACCAAAAAGTGTAGATTTAGTACAAGAAGCTCTGGGATTCTGGGATTCATCCACATTGTTGGCACTAGTGCTTAATGATTGATGGTTACTTTGGTCAATCAATGGTCCGTTGATCACTTAATGGTTGATGGATGTCAATGGTTGGTAAATCCATTAAGCATTAACCGTTAACCATTCACTAATCATTAAATTTACATCCATTCAGAATTTTGTCAAAGGTTAAATTCTCCAGAAATCTGGGCCCCCAAGGATTGGCAAGATCGTGGTCTCCGTGCCGCTGCTCGCTGATGGCCCCACCACCGAAACTGGCGCCTACGCCTTGACGGGTGGCACGGGTGCGCTGGGGCTCTTTGTGGCGCGGAGATTGGTGGAAGAAGGTGCCAAGGTGCGGACATGCCGTGACATACCATGACCAAGCTTGAACATGCATGCTGCTCATGCTGCTTGATGTCCGTGGGTTTTTGGGAGCAACTTGAGTCAACCTGAAGTTGGTATGTAGGTGTGCAGTATTATAGTTGATTCATGGTAGCTGCACGTAATTGATAAGTTGGCTAAATGTGAAGTTCAGCGATTCTTGGGATAGGTGGCAGAATTGATAAAGAAGAGATCTGGCTGAACTCCACCTCAGTTTTTCAATACATTTGGCTTGCAGCTGGGGCACTTGCTTGCCCTTCATGCCAACTTCTTGTTTGTATCGCTTTGGGTGTGACATGATGGTTCAATATGGGGCCTTGACAACCATCCAGCGTGGTTATACAAGCTGCGGCAGTAGCCACTTTCACTTATATAGTGACTCACTGTGCACACATGGACACAAACAGAACTCGTAGATTATTTCAAGATCTACATGATGTTGATATCACCACTTACACATGGCTGCCCTGGCTTATTACCATGTGAGTGTCACAACCTTAGACCTTGGGCAACAGCCGTTTCTCGGGACGTGAGCCCGTCCCTTGCGACTCGCTGTGCGGGCCTCCAGGATCTCATTCTGATTAGCAGAAGTGGGCAATCAGCGGATCTCGGGCAGTTGAAGAACTCCGCTGCACAAGTTCAAGTCTTGCAGTGTCACTAGGTTGGTTTCATGTCGAGGGGAACGTGCTGCTGGTTTGTTGGGAAATACAAGATAGTTGCAAGCATGCTGCTGCAACATTTGTTGTAGCTGCTGCCCTTCTTGTCGTTGTTTGTTGTGGTGTTCGCTGTTCTTGTTGTTCTTGTGCTTGTTGTTTTCGTGTGTGTTTCCTTAGTAGTGATGCTGCTCTTGATTGAGCCATATTGTTGTGCTGCTCTCATTGCTGCTGTTGTGCTGATGGTTCGACATGTTTTTGTGCCAATTTCTTTGGTTCATCGGTGGAATCAGCGGCCGGTGGCTTTGTAGACGCTGTTTACATTTCCAGCATTTGCCAGCAGAGGCAGTTGGCACTGCACATTTCAACATGGTTAGCTTGGAGGAGTCCCATGTTTGAGATACTCCCATTTGGTGTCATTTGTTTACGGCCTTTCACAGCCTCCTATGGACGACATGTATTTCTCGACCATCAAATTCACTTTTCTATGATTTCTTTTGTTGTTGTGTTTTACATGATAGTGTTTCTTACCCCTCAAGTTGAGTGGTCATAAATGCAGAAGAAGAAGAAGAAGAAGAAGAAGAAGAAGAAGAAGAAGAATAATATGATGATGATGATGATGATGATGATGATGATGATGATGATGATGATGATGATGATGATGCTGATGGTGATGATGATGATGATGATGCTGATGGTGATGATGGTGATGATGATGATGATGATGATGGTAGTGATGATGATGCTGATGGTGATGATGGTGATGCTGCTGCTGCTGATGATGATGATGATGATGATGATGGTGATGGTGATGATGGTGATGATGATGGTTGTGATGGTGATGATGATGATGGTGATGATGATGATGATGATGATGATGCTGGTGATGATGATGATGGTGATGATGATGATGGTAGTGATGATGGTGCTGATGGTGATGATGGTGATGGTGATGATGATGATGATGGTGATGGTGATGATGGTGATGATGATGATGATGCTGATGGTGATGCTGGTGATGATGATGATGATGGTGATGATGATGATGATGATTGTAGTGATGATGGTGCTGTGATGGTGATGATGATGATGATGCTGGTGATGATGATGATGATGATGATAATGATGGTGATGATGATGATGGTGGTGATGATGATGATGATGGTGATGGTGATGGTGATGATGGTAATGATGATGATGCTGGTGATGATGATGATGATGATGATAATGATGGTGATGATGATGATGGTGGTGATGATGATGATGATGGTGATGGTGATGGTGATGATGGTAATGATGATGATGCTGGTGATGATGATGATGATGATGATAATGATGGTGATGATGATGATGGTGGTGATGATGATGATGATGGTGATGGTGATGGTGATGATGGTAATGATGATGATGCTGGTGATGATGATGATGATGATGATAATGATGGTGATGATGATGATGGTGGTGATGATGATGATGATGGTGATGGTGATGGTGATGATGGTAATGATGATGATGCTGGTGATGATGATGATGATGATGATAATGATGGTGATGATGATGATGGTGGTGATGATGATGATGATGGTGATGGTGATGGTGATGATGGTAATGATGATGATGCTGGTGATGATGATGATGATGATGATAATGATGGTGATGATGATGATGGTGGTGATGATGATGATGATGGTGATGGTGATGGTGATGATGGTAATGATGATGATGCTGGTGATGATGATGATGATGATGATAATGATGGTGATGATGATGATGGTGGTGATGATGATGATGATGATTTTTTCCTTCAATCTTTCACACTTCTCAGATGGCATCTACCTGGGACCCTTCCAACTCGTTCAGGTGACTTGGCTTCCCCTTCTGCCGTGGATGTCCTGACCACCTCGGCCGCTGGCCTCGCCGGCTGTCGGGGCGTGCTGGCCCCGGGCGGTGGAACCCGCGATGGAGTGCTGCACAGCTTGCAGCGCAGCGACTTCGAGGTGACCTTCGGACCCAAGGTCTGGGCACTGCAGGCACTACGAGAGGTGGGGCTGGTAGCTGCTGGTGGTTGGTGGCTGGAGGTGGCTGGAGGTGGCTGGTGGCTGGAGGTGGTTGGTGGCTGGTGGTGGCTGGTGGTGGTAGTTCTGTCTTGCATATTGATCATATTATGTTCGCCATGCAGCCGCTTTAGGTGACCAATTCGCTGCGGATGCTTTCTTGCCCGGTGGTTAGATTGTTTGTGAAGTAAATGATCCGATAGCGTGTTTGAGAACGAGGGACAGGTATTGTTTTCAGTCAACGTCTTCATGCTCGAAAACAAAATACTTACGGACCTACGGTCAGCAGAGACATAAGTTGAAGGCAAGTTGAGAACTCCACCATCGTAGAAGGCTGCTAAGTGGTTTCAAATCAATATTGACTGCAGTTTGAAAGCATACTTGGGGTGATTGGTTGACGTTGCCAATGCTTATTTGATCGGATCAAACTAACAAGAAAAAGGCTGCTTGTTTGTTCTAGTTGGCCCTGTATTTCCAGAGGCGTTTCGATGTCATGCAAGTGCGTATTGAGGGAAGACATTCTCAAAACTGATGAGACGTAGACTTAGCTATTGTTTCGGATCCCAATCAAATGCACCATGTTGAAAAACACAGGGTCTTCACATGTCTTGTTTCGTTGCAGGCACTTGGTCGATGTCAGCAGTGGGAAAACCTGGACTTCATTCTGAGTTTCTCCTCAACTGCTTCCATCCTCGGAGCTGCGGGGCAAGGGAACTACGCAGCAGCCAATGCCTGCATGGATGCGTGGATGTACAAATACCGTCCTTCACTCAGCGGTGTGTGTACTTGTGGGATGTTACGGATGTTACGAGACATCGAAATCTTTGCAATCAATTGGCGGTTCCTCGCAACCTCAAAGCATCCAAATACATCCAAATACATCCAAATACATCCAAATAATTCCAAATATTTTCCTTGTTGGGTGGAGAATTGGGTAGGAAGACCCGTCAGAGAAGCCCATGTTCTCCACCACACTCTAACTACATAGAGATCAATGGTCTTTACCCCGAAAATCTTCTGATGAAAACATGCTGAGGTCTGGAATCCTCAGTTTCAGCCGTCACTTTGAACTGGGGAGCATGGCTGGACATCGGCATGGCAGCAGAGCAGCCAAGTCGATTCAGACAGAACTTGTCGCAGAAGGGGATCTCACCGGAACTAGGCCCAAGGGTGGCGCGGCTTCTGTGGAATGCTGTTTCCTTCCAGTCTGCATCAAGCGGCTCTGAAGTGCGGCCTTGTTTTTTTGGAAGTATGCGTTTGCGCCAGTGTGTCTATGCAAGAGATGGAATGATCTGGTCGTTTTTCCAAGATCTCTTGTATGGCTTGGGCGCAGCACCTTCATACACTTTTTTGCATGGGATTCTTCTCAACTGCGCTCACACTTACCATCACTTCTGTCATGCACCTTACACGTTTCTAGTGGACAACGTCGTTACTCCGCATTTCCACTAGCTAGATGCGAAACCCAAAGTGGCGCACACATGGGGCATTTCGCCACTTCCCAAGCCTAACCCTGGAGGTATGGCCGTCATTGGTTCAGTCCTTGACCATCGCGCAAGCATCCGCAGTCTAGGCTGTGCCCACGTCGACTGGAAATCGTTCCTGTCGAAATATGTAGCAGGCGTGGTTGGACACAAGTGCATAAGGAAATGGAGCTGCTGACAAAACAACGGTGCACCAACACCTAGTGTCATTTTGTGGGTCAAAGGTACCCTGGTGCTGAAGAAAGTTATATCAAGATTATGTTTGGGTCATTACGTACCTACATGCTGAAGATACATGAAGAAACTAGGTGTGTGCCGGGCAGCAGGTTCACAGAAATAGGTTCTGGACAGCATTGTAAAAAGGAGTTGGCCCATCCATACCCTCCTTCAAATTACCCTTCGAACATTTGTGTGATAGCCTCAGCAGTCGGAATTCTGATAGCCTTGGGCAATGGCCAGAGTGTAGTTTTGTCGTAAAAACTAAACGGCTATTACCAAGCTGTACACTGCCAACCCTGCCCAAGTGAAAGGGACATGGATTATAGAATATAGAAGAAAATGCCATGTTTTGGTTGGCTGACGCGTGCAGTCTGACACACTGCAGGTCCTCCCAAGATCTTCAGTGACTTGAGCACCAGCATTCCGAAGGACGAGCACCAGAGGGTCTCTGGCTCGCCCGACTTGGTGAGTCAAAGTTCACTGCCGTGGGTTCTGTCAGTCGCATCTGAAGTCATTGGAGACCTGGAGTTGGACGAACCTTTGACCTCCGCGGGGATGGATTCTCTGTCAGCTGTGGAGCTGCGCCGCAAGCTTTGCACCTCGGGTGTCTCCCTGCCCAGCACGGTGGCATTTGATCATCCAACGGTGCGAGCCTTGGCGCAGCACCTGGACCAAAAGCACAGCCCTGCGCCAGCCACGGCACCTTCCATGGCTCCTGCTACGGGGTCCAGCGCAGTGGTGGCAGGGAAGGCATGTCGAGTTCCGGGGGGAAACAGCACATGTACAACGACGTCGCAGGCGTGGCACATGATTTTTCAGCAGCAACTGGATGCAGTCACTGAGATCCCCTTGCTGCGCTTCGATGTGAACGAATGCTTCGATGCGACGGCGTCGGGAGTTGGTTTCCTCACGTATGCAAGGCATGCCAGTGCCATCGATGGAGTTGACGCTAAGCCGCAGATACGTCAACTTTCTCCAGCCGTGTGATTTACACAATTTTCTTCTCCTCAGTTGGTATGTTAAATTTCATATACTGTATTCCAAAGTGGCAGAAGTTGGATTTCTGATTTTTGTTCCAAGGACTTATTTGACAACCGCTTCTTTGGCATCTCCAGCAATGAAGCAGCTGCCATTGATCCGCAGCAACGTCATCACTTGGAAGTGGCCTACGCTGCATGTCACGATGCTGGAAGACCCCGAAAGGTGCTGAGCAAAACAAACATCGGCGTCTCGGTGGCAGTTGGTCCATACTTTTTGATTGGCTTGGCCGTTTAGGGGCTTGGAGTCGTTGTTTTTTGATTGTATCTACGATTCCATACTTCTACAAGTCAAGTATGGATATTTAATGGAATATAATTTGTGTGAGATATAACGTATGCTATGACTTGATATGACTGTACTGTGCACCAGAAATCATCCGATCCGTGGCAGCCAGGTGTTTTTGTGGGACAATGTGCCAACGACTGGGCCAAGACCTCCAAGGATCGCAAGGCAGGAACCTTCATGGGTCCTGGAACCCATGTGCCCTGGCAGGAGAATCAACCGGCATAACAATGTGTCAAGGGTAATTTGGACTGGTGCTACTAGCGGCTTCCAAGCATTTGCAACAAACTATTAGCTCAGGTGGTTGGTCGATGTCTATATGGACCGGCTATGAATCAACCAGTCCATTCCAGCTTCTCGGAATGGACCTGACGACAACATCACAGAACTCCCAGCATGCCGAGGCCAGCATTTCAGCGAACCGCATCTCCTTCTGCCTGGGCCTGGAAGGTGTCAGCGTCACTGTGGATACGGTGTCTCTGGCTGCGTACTCGGCATCGTTTTCGGCTTTCCATGGGATGATTAGCCTGATTACCCTGCTAAGATCAGCCAAGTATCCAAAGGGTTGTTCCTCTGTCCATTCCCCGTCCACATGTGGCCAGGACTTGTTTGTTTGCAAAGGGTAACTTAAGCATGAAATCTTAAGCATGTGTTCCCAAAGATGAAGCGTATGCCCACCTTGTTCAGTATTTGATTTTCCAGTTGTTTTTTTTCTATGGTCACCTGAGAACGTATTTCTTTGAAGTGATTGAGCGTGTATATGCATGTATCACACGTAGGATCCACTTCATGTTTCAACAGTTCCGTCCCCTTACCAACGATAGGGAAAACCCCACGTGTGCCGAAGACAAACCTTTGAGGGATATATCATGGACAGACGTATGAAAAAACACATTGTACTCCACAAGCTGGTGACTTCATGACTTCCCTATTGTTGGATTACCACAACTTGGGGGTTGGTTGGTCCTCATGGAGATACCTTGCCCTGCAGCTTCGGTGCATCAGACTCTATAGTGGATCAAGCGCTGCCGAGGCATGTTCCTCAACCTTGGTAGCCCTGGATTTGTCACTCCAACGACTGCAGTCACTGGATGCTGTGCTTTGCTGTGGAGGGCAGTTGAATCTCACTGCGGATGCTTGGTATGCCATGGTGCCATTGCTATGCTTGGTTTTTTGAGCTGGGAGATGGGTGGGCTTGGAGATGTTTGGAGTTCATCGTTCAGACATCGAAAAAAACATGTGCCTCCCAACATTGGGGACCTGGATATAATCTATTTACGACCATATAGGGAAAGCAAACCATTCATCCGGTCAGTTGGACTGGTCCATGTTCATCCATTTTCAACATTCTCAAGGATGGTAAAATGTGATGCTTTCCACGTGAAATCTAGAAGGAAACTCCAGTTCCGAGGCAGCTGGAGGAATGTCCTGACTCCAAGCCTCACTAAGGTCATGGAGAGATCAATTTATCCCAGCAAGCCCTTCGGGGAGTGTCAAATTGCAGCAAGGTTCAAAATCGTTAGGACATGGACATCAGCACTTCCCGCGAAGACAGAATCCATCATTGTTGTTTTGTACTCTGAGGTTGACATCAAGTGCTCTGTCGACAAACTTGAGTCTCAATAATCAATACGTTTTGCAATTCCCGTGTACTACAAATACCTTGTGAGACTGTACGTTGGGCTGATCTTTTGGGTTCAAACACCCTCTCAGAAGGTACTTGGAGCACGAGGGATTATGATCTTTACAAACTTCCGGGACCATATTCAATCTCAAACCAAGTCCATAAATTCAGATTGGTGAGTTGATCATATTCAACGATATTCAACCCATTTCCAGTGGTTTAAACCTATTTCATCCTAGCTCAACCTCCTGAGGAACCGTTTGTATCCTTCTCCAATGGACGCCTTCTATCACAGACGGGCCGTTGCAGAACCTTCGACTCCTCCGCAGATGGCGCCATGCTTAATGTTTGGCTCCGTTCCGACGAGACCCGGACCATTGAAAGGGAGCAGAATGGTTCAAGCATGATCGAGCTATCAAGATCACACAAAAACATCTAGTGCAATCTTCCTTTGAGTATTCTTTGAAATATGAAGATCGATCAGCCGTACCACAATGGCCACTGTTTGGACAAGTTTTTGTCTCAGCCCAGCATTGTTTTTGGCTCACCTGTGGATGTTCGGCTGTGAGGCTTTGCACGAGGCGAAGGCTTTGGCAGCTTCCTCTTGGTGCAGGCGCGGGCCGGTGGCCAGCTCCATTTCTGCCACGGAGTTTGCCTCCGAAGGGCACCAACTGGGTGTTTCTCAAGACATGGGAGTAGCCCCAAAGCATCCAGGACAGGTTCCTTTACATGAAAGTTCGGCGGGACGTCCACTTGGTTGCGGTACTATTGCACATAGTGGAGGAATTTTAAAAATTTAAGTCCTAAAGAGAATGAGGATCTCAGAGCTGAAATTTGGAACGAGGAATTCCACTCAGAGATGCTGATGGCAAGTCTGGTAGGTTGGAGGTGCGGTCCCTCAAGAATACGCAGAAAGGGTGTGCCTCTCTCTGCGCGTGTTCTGAGGGAACCCGAAGAATCACAAACAAATCTACCTGAGCATCACAGGTGCATGTATGTTAATCACCAAACCAGAATTGATGGGTGTTGCTTACCTTTGAGGTTTCAAAATCCACATTAACGCAACATAGAAGTTCTGCGAAACTCTCGACAGTGATGATTTTCTGCTTGGTGGTTTCCAACATTTTTTTGCTAGTCATTGCCAATGGGTTGGTTGGTTGAGGAATATGTTTCATGACGGGGTTGAAACCACCAACCAGTCAAAGATCATTGTTGACCAGTATCACCATTATATAATCACTATACTAGTAGGGGTTGAATGACTATTGACCATGATCATTATCATTTTCACCATTATAATCATCATTTCATTGGGGTTGACACCACCACTGGTCATTTTGCTGATGCAAATCATGGCCCGGGGCCTGGCTCCTTCGGCCAGGACTCCATTGAAGCCATTGGAGTGGCAGGCTCCATGGCCAACCAGGACGGAGCTGTCTGCGAATCGGTAGGTTTTATGTGGTAGCACATGCGTATAGAAGGTATGATCTTGATAGATGCCATTAGATGCCTATCAAATGATAGCAGTATTTCAATCTAGACATGGTCTATACATAGTCATCCATGTGTACTTTTGTAAGTGTATATGATCCACATTATGCACATCGATTTTTTGCATGTACCACATCACAAAAAGAGAACTCTACTTTCATTGAGCTTCATCCACTCGCACTTTTGAGACTGGCAAAGTGGATCCCTGTGTACTTTGGTAGTTTGAGGGTGGTTGCCCGCTGGGGGGCCTGTAACATATTCTGAACCACAGGCCACAGAGTGACTGGTCATTTGTATGTTGACCATGTCCACTTGACTATAGCTCACCATCACGAGTAGGAGCAATGCTTGTGTGTGTGTCAAGCATGTGCGTGTTTGCAAAAGTTACTCTTGACTCAAGAATAAGTTTAGGATTGGGATTCTCAGCGAGGTATGTTGTTTTCCTTTGAACTGCTTGGGAGAAACCTGGTTGCTACCTCTGATAATCCTCCTCGGCCTTGATCTGAAATCCAATCTTTGTCTAAAAGGCATTTGTAGTACGAGAATGTTTGCAGGCAACCTACATATTTCTTAAACTCAAGTCATCAGTCTCTTCATTTTTGCTGTTGATGGCTTATTGCGAGCCTGGCAACTAAATAAAGTGAGCGGATATCCTGGGCATGTCAGTCTGTCAGTCAAACATCAAAACCATGGTTTCCTGCAGATTTTCCCATGAACCAACCCAGTGAGATAAGTGTTTTTGTGATTGATCAACATTTAGTGGTTTTTCAAGATAAGAGTACCCCTAAATCATCCTTTATCATCAGTTGTTATTAGCCATTGATAGTATTAAGCCAACCATTTTGGGGGGTCTCCTATGGCTTTATGGCTTAAACCACCATTTGGATAGAAAACGGTTGGTTTCTCAAAATAGGGAAGCCCAAAAATCGATGGGATATAAAGTTTACTAATCATGATTTAAACAGACATGATTTGGGGGTCCCCTATTTTGAGAACCACCCCACTGACCTGGAATCATCGGCTACAATCACCCCTTCTTCAGGACGGCCGCAGCTCCTCACTAACAGCTCCCAATGGACCTGCCCAACAGCGAGCAATCACTGGAGCATTGAAGCTTGCAGGTGCGGTGACAACAAACCCATTGTGTGGTTGTTTGGGTGATTCCTGCGATGCTGGACATGGCTCAAAATCTCTGGTTTGCCAAGTGGGATGGAGATGCTTTGCTATCCTTTTGTTTGAATTTGCTCAAAAAAACACGGAAAGACGCACTTAGTGCATTGATGTGCATTGTATAGATAGGTGACTAAGAATGATAAATATGTATAAAACATTACTATTGAAAAAGAATGTATACCTGTATTAGCATGATTATCAACAATCCACACCATGATTAGACTATTATTATTGATAGTGGTTATGATATGTGTTTGATATTATCAGTGATTAATAACTATTGTTTAATATTGATTATAATATCACTATTATTAAATTTGTGATTATTGATAAAACCTATTTTTAGAACATAGATCTGTGACTCTGCCGGTCTCAACGCTGTCGTCTGCTACTTGTACCGGTGTCCAGGTGCAAACGCGACAGAGATAGCAGCTGTACTGCCGGCAAGTTTGAGCATTTGCTTGGCTGGGTGGTGGTTTGATTTATGACCATTGATAGTAAGAATGGTTAATAATAGGGGATAGTAAGTAAGAATGGTTATCAATGGTTGTAATTGGTGGTATTGATTTATAACCGAGTTAATGACAGGGATAGTAAGTAAGAATAATGGTTGCAGTAAACAACTACTGTTTGGTGGTTTTAGACATTTTGTTTAGTTCCCTAGCAATTACAAAGAAATGGTTGGCTGACGAATATTTGTCAAAGCGGTTGACACCACCAACTAGAATTGGTATTGTGGCTATAGTTCAAAAGCAATACTAGACTAGTTATGGACAGCACCGCTGCGATTCGAAAGCAGCAACCAAAAAAACTGTGGTTGGAATTTGCCAGGGAGCTTAAAACCCAGACACTTCGGCAACCCAAGTCTGTGTACCAAGGAGTTGTTATATGCTGTTATTGATTATTGCATAATTATTTCTGTGTACCAAGGATTTGAGATATGCTGCTATTGATTATGCTGCTATTGTTGAGATATGCTGTGTACCCAGGAGTTGTTAGATTAGATTTTTATTTGATTCTTGGGGGTAAGACTTGCGGCCGCTGATGTAAGCCGCGCTATCGGTTGGACCCATGTCCCATGTCCTGGCCGCGCCTGGCGGTTGCAGCGCGCCACGGGTCCGTGGCACAGGTGGAATGCCATGGCACGGGCACAGCGCTGGGGGATCCCATCGAGGTGGCCGTGGGGTGGTGCAGGTCAGGGATGGTCATCCAGGCGATGGTGAGGTAAGGTAATAGATATATAGATAGTTTCATATATATGATTTGTATTTATATATATATACATATATTTTTATGATTACACACACATATGTATATACTTAGTTTACGTACATAGATAGTTTCTATATGTTTGTATGTTGCTATATCATTGATGCAGATTGTTCTAACAGTTATAGCTGTTCAATTGCATGCTGTACAAGTGTAAATGTGGAAAGCATCAATGGTGTTTGATACATTGTTACATAGTTGATTGATGACATGTTTATACCCCAAGGTTCGCTGATTGCATGTGGGTTGATGTTTGCTGATGGTCACCTCGGCTCTAGGTTGGTGCTCTTGGAGCAAGCCTTGCCCGAGAGGGCCATCCTTTGCTGCTGATGGCTGGCAAGACCAATGCTGGGAAGCACAGCGATGTGGTTGCAATGACTTCTACGTACACATCTGTTTCTTGGAAACTCCCCAACATCATCTACTCTCTGGTAAACTCATCTGGAAATGGGCTATCACCCCAATTTCATGGGAAAACCTCTGGAAAGCAGCTAAAATTTGGTAGATTTTCATTTCCTGGTTGGTTCACCAGAGGGTAACATCTCAGATGTTGCAGTGTCACAGGTGCTTCTTTCCCATTGGACAATTGGTTTTTTCGTGCATGTCGACCGTTGACCGATGGGTTGCCGCAAGGTCGGTCACTTGGAGGGTGCAGCTGGAGCATTGGGTTTGGTGAAGCTGGGGACTCAGGGCAGGGATGATGTGATCTATGGTGGAGGTTTTTGTTTACGAAATATCGATTTCCACTGGAAACCGTTGGCTTGCATTTCGCAATCCTTGACTGGTTCTGGCTATTGAACGAACTTTGAGCCAAATTGCTGCCAGGTGCATCATGGCTTTGGAGAATCAGGAGGCGGTCGTTTTATTTACTGCCGGCCATGGTCAGAATGTTATTCCGTCTACATACTGCAGGATGTTTTTACCTTTCTGGATTCTGTTTGTACTCGCAATTGTAGTGAAAGCACTGTGTGCATCATATATCATCTCCAGATACATTCTGGCCAATTGACCTTGCATTGAAATCTACCAAGATAGTTTCCCACAGTTCCTGTGCACTTTCCCAACAAACATATGGTGATTTCCTTCTCGTGCGCCGTTGAATGATTTTCTTTTCGAATCGATGCTGAACCTTGGCTCCCCGGCTGCTGCGTCCTTAGATTTTGATCCACACATGCATCGTAACGACATTCACGCTCACACAATCCAACCAGTTGTTGCTGTCAACCTAGACATCCTACTGCTGCTGGCTGTTTGTAGCTAACCTAGACATACTACTGCTGCTGGCTTGTTGTTTTGTAGCTTGTTGTTGCTGGTTGTTGCTGGTTGGTTTCTTGTAGCTGGTTGTGTTGTGGGTCCTGGTTGTTGGTTGTTGCTTGTTGGTTCCCCTTGGGATGTTTTTTTTTTGCCAGGCGCCTCCCAATGTCCACTTGGCTGAGCTGAACCCTCATCTGGACTTGAAGGATGGGCATGTCTGTACTGTAGCGGGGGGAGTCGACGTATATTGATTTTATGTTCTCTTACGTGTATAAGTTATAAGTCAGAACTCAGATTAGATGTAAATAGCGCTTTCCAACTGATCCTTTGACTGATTCAGGAAACCATGCTCTATTGCAATAGGAAATTATTCCGGTTTAAATTGAATCTGCGTGTGACATGAAAAATCATTTGCAGACATATGTTTTTCTTCCAAGAGTGGACAATTTTTCTGCTTCAGTGGGTTGGTGCGCCAAGGGGCTGGCGGCCCAGCAGCGTTGCCCCCAGGACTTCCTGGTGGTACCATCCTCCTCGCACGCCTTGAGCTCCAAGAAAGTGCCTTGAGCTCCGCAGATTCCGTGGGGATTAGTTGGGGATCCGTGGGGTTCAAAGCAATGGAAGCACTGCAGTGATTGATTGGCTCTTGGGCATTGTTGTGATGAAATATCTATATCTGTTCTGGTATCTATAAGATTTGTATACCAGTTTGTGTCGTTTTATTTCTGTGTTGAATGAGTTGATTCACCAGCAGTTTGGACAGGCAATCTGGAAATATCCACGATCAAATTGGAAATGCTTGACCTCCAAAGTGTTCGTAAAATGTACTGTGCCATGTTTCTATTCTTTTGAGGCTCACAGAGCCCTTTGCTGCTACCATCATAGACAAGACAAAGTTTGCCAAAGCTGATATATAGCATTCCGGTAGCAACCACTAAGGGCATTGCCTTCAATTTTGCAACTGCTTGTTGACCAGAGTTAAGGACCAGTGGAGACCCCCAAGCGTGGATGATATCCGATACGCCGCTTCATGCTTCTGGAGTTTGAATCTAGCCGATGAACCGTGTATCTTTCATTGTGTGGCTGAGCTACACCCATATGGATGTGTGTACATTTGTACTATATCAAAGAACCACACATCACATATATATATATATTATGTTTAATTTCATACTTCACGTATACATATATATATACTTATATATACTACATTTGTACGGAATACAAAGATAGGTACAGGCATGTATGAACATGTATGTAGATTCAGAATGTGTTGAATTTCATTTGGAGATCCACGCACTCTCCAACACTCGCCCAAGCTTATCACTGTTTTTCATTTTGAACTTCCAGGTTCGCTTTTGCTAGACAATGGAGTTAACGGGTTGAGATATAGAACTTCAATGGCCCCTTAGATTGATAGATTCGGTTGACAACCACTTTTAATCTTTCAAGTTCATCTATGGCATGTTGAGAAAACGGCTATGGATTTGGGGCTGACCTACTTCAAGGCAAGTCTACCGCCCACCGGTCTTTATTGTTAGCAGAAAGCTTGATCAGCTGCGGGGCTCTGTGCAAATGGTGGTTTCTCAAGCCATGGGGGTACCCAAAAGCTATGCTGGGGGTTTATTACTATAAATGACTACCAAGCTGGATGATTGGGGGGTACCCCTATGGCTTGAGAAACACCCAAATACCGTGCTGCCACATCCCTCGTTGGATCAGTTGGATCCGCTGAGGTTGGCTTGTCGTCCTTCGGCTTCGGTGGTACCAATGCACATGCGATCCTGGCGGCCCCGCACAGTGGTGGTCCAAGGCAGCACCGACGAGTCGAGCCCAGGTTGCGGCAGATTTTACAGTTGCCCTCCCGTCAAACAGATGAATCTGTTCGTTTTTTGATGATCCCTCAATCCTTCAAACATAGTTTTTGTTTGCCATTGTTTTCCTTGACAACTTGTGAACTTTACGTGACACGCTTTTACTTTGCCTACTGCTTGGAATGGCATCAGCATAGATACACCAGATGCACATGACACGGTATTCATAGATGAAATCGGTGCTGTTGGTGGCCTCAATGAGTGAACGCTGTGCCACAGGCCATCGGTGGAATCGCTTCCTGAGTTGACATTCAAAGCCGTGGCATTCCCCTGGACTTGGCCGGTCAGCGACTTAGATGGGCTGGTCCAGTCCAAGCTCATTTCAATAAAGCCAGGCTCAAATCTTGGGGCTTCATCATTGATCATCTCAGGTACCACTTGGTCCTTTCAGAAGTGTTTGCCAAAACCAGGATCTTCATTCTTCATGTCAAGAGACAAGTTAGGTCGGGAAATTTGGTGCTTCTTTCCGTGAGTTAGAGAGCGACAAGAAGACAGTGCATGTAAATCCTCAAATCATCAATGAACATAGGCATTGTATCGGCCTTATTCACTGCCACCACAAGGAAAGAAAGTGGAACATCAAATTCTCCGCCGTTGCCCAGCAAAGTGTTGACCGGAGTAGCCTCCCCATTTGGTAGCTGGTTGCCGCTTGGCCTGTGGGGATTCTGTTGTTCAGGTGCCTCGCTTGCTTCGCCTCCATCGAGTTCCGAGTGGCAAAGAGACCTTGTTTGAGGCGCGTTGCACAGGACATAACTGGCTCCCAGACGAGGCTCTAGGCGAACTTACCATCAACATCTGACAAGGGTGCGACTGCCGTCAGCACACTTCTGGATCTACTTGTTTGGTGCCTGGGAAAAAGGTGGCCAGAAGAGCTGGCATTGTACACAACTTGATGATTGGGGCTCCCTCCAACACACTGAAGGTTTGTCCCAGCTAGAGGAATTGCCAAGGTATGCATAGCCAGGTCTTCTATCGGTTCCACCCGCTTGCTGGACTGGTTAGGTACGAATTGACGAGGAGCTACTGGAGTTCAACCGGAAGGTCCATGGAAAAAGAGTGATGTCGTCATCATTGTTGATGGCATTGGTACGGAGACCAAGTGCGAAATCGCAAGATCCAGGTGAGAGATAGTATGGAGGAGACAAGTGCAGATCGATTTGTATGTATACGTGCGTAATCTTGTGAACGATGGATATCAACGAATATGAGTTATAGTTATACATAGATTCAATAAAAAAGCCATCACAAGGCAATTTTTTCTTGAACGGATATGTTCAAGTAGTAACATCGTGTAAATTTGGAGGTAAAACATACAGAACAGAAAACATCTGCACACTTCAGGAAGATTCCTATTGTAAAACTTTCAATGCATCAGACCACTTTGTAAACAGCATCAAATGACACTTCACATGCTGGACATTGTTATGCAATGGGGAGACACAGGTACCTTTTTTTGCCTACAATCTGTCGGTGTCAACATATGTCAACGAGATATGACTTAAGCTCCATTCCTACGGAATGTTTAACTGAGGCGCCCATGCTTAGACAGCCACCCAGTAGCTGGTTGGTTCTCTTGGAGGTAAGTCTTTGGTCATCCAGTGGGGTGCTTTCTCCATGACCAGATGTCCCTATTTGTTGATGGGTGGAGGTACCCCGCTTCTTTGCCCATGCCTTGAGAAAATGTTCTATAAGGAAATTCTAGGCAGTACTGTGAGTTGGTGGAAAATGTTTGGGTTTGGGGAAGGTACCCCGGTTCATGGTACGTCATGGTACCCGCATTGATGGACACTTTCATGTTTCGGGTAGCTGTGAAGCTGCAATATGATCTATGTTTGTTTCATGAATATACCGTTGATCTGCCAAAACACTTGCTCCACGCATTCCACGCCAAAATCTATCGTATATTCTGTCATCCACACAACGCGTAGTTTACCTTCTTCGCAATCCAACAGCTGTTGTGCAGGGTGCCCTTTGACAATATCGCATGGTGACAATCTCTCCCCTTTGGCGCGCTTCTGTTGTTCTATCCCAGAGATTTCGTTGAAAAATCTTCCATGTCGTGGCCAGATCAGTATACACAACAGCTGATTGCAGGCCATGGACGGGTGTCGGCGACATTTGAAGCAAGCTGCTTCAGCACCATTCTCAGCAGCCACATCAGTGGTGTCAGACCGCCCCAGGGCTACATGGTACCATGACCTGGGGCCAAGCTCCCGGTACTTCAGCTTAGAGAGTTCCTGTGAACCAACTACTGTAGGACATCGGTGTGGCCTGTGTCGCTTCAAGGCAGTGCAGTTGAAGTCCATGAAGATGACGGTGGGCACCTGAGAACAGCTGATGGGTAGAGCTCACGACTTGTTTGGAGGATACGAAAGCATGCAATGGAATATATGGGGGGTTCGACAAAATTGGGGACCCCAAAAATGGATGGTTCATTGTTGTAAATGAGTACGAAACTGGATGAATCTGGATGATTTGAGGGGTACCCCGATTTTCAGAAACCACCATAATATACACATTCAAACGGATTATCATTGGGATAAGTTAGGATGATCCACGAATAATGGGGATACTAATGAGTGGTAGGAACAAGAACGGGAAACAATCAACCAATGATAGAGATAAGGGCGGAAGCAACGAGAATCACGTAGATGAGTGTAACGGGGCTACCAAAGGTACTGTACTAAGGAAGCTGTGGCAGCTCCAGACCAAGTTGGCAAGATGAATGCATTCGCAGCAAACAATGGGGGCACAACTCGCTGGTCAACAAAGTACGATAGCGATTGCACTCGAACAAATTATTGTGATACTGTTTGTCTTAACAAATTATTGTGATGCTGTTTCTGTATTCATTTTCATGGTTCATAAAACACCATCAGACTCATGATATCCCAGCAAAAAAGTAGTTTTTACTTATCAAGCATATCAGTGTCCAAAACATCATCCTAATCCAGGGATATCGGACTGATGATATCCCAGTGAATCAACTCGGTGCGCTGTACTTATGAGCCTTTTCGCCATCATCCTTAGGCACCCTTGATTCTGCCAGCTGACTATGATGGTTTGCGCCTCAGCGTGCCTCAGCTCACAGCGCCAGATCACCTATGAGCAGTCAGGAAAAGCGGAGATTCTGATAGTCAGGCGGTCGACTAGGGCTTGGATATGGTTGGAGAATACGTAAGGTACTATGATTAAATATTTAAAATTAGATACTAATTGTGTATTATCGAAGGAAGTTTAGAAGTCTAACTTCCGACAATATGGACAACTCAGCTAGGGTAGATCGCCTGAGCAGATGTGTGAAAGAAGAGATGTGACTCAGCTAGGGGAGATCGCCTGAGCAGATGTGTGAAAGAAGAGATGTGTGAAAGAAGAGATGTGCGAAAGATGAGAATGCGAGCGCGCCAAAATGTTAGGAAAGTCGCGAAATGCTGTGTTTTGCAAGGTTTTGTGCCTCAGGAGGGTCCAGAAGGGTACCTCGCTAAAGCGGCGGGTGCGGACCACTGTGGCGGAAGGTGTGTGCAAAAATGGTTAAAAAACCTAGGCGCGAAGCACATTTGGAAGTCAAAATCGTAAAAACATGTCAGCTCCGGAGCACTTTTGGAAGTTGGAACTTGCAAAATCGTTAAAAAACCTAGGCGCGAAGCACATTTGGAAGTCAAAATCGTAAAAACACTGCATGCTCGGAGCACTTTTAGACGATTCCACGTTCAAAATCGTGAAAAAACCTAGGCGCGAAGCACATTTGGAAGTCAAAATCGTAAAAACACTACATGTTCGGAGCACTTTTGATGATTCATGATTCTCAAAACGGGCACGCTGCCTGCGCGCGAAGCAAATTTTTAAGATAAAATCTTGTACCAAAATAAAAACTGCAATTTTACTAGCGTTTCGGGCCACTTTTCGGACATGTCATATGATCATGAAAATTGGCACGCCGCCTGCGCGCGAAGCACATTCTCACGTCCGAAGTCGCAAAAACTCGTACTTTTTTAACAAGTTGTGAAAGTTGCATGTTCGAAAAAGTGCACGCGGCCAGGGCGAGAAGCATATTTTCAAGCAAATGTGTCAAAACACAGCACGTTTTGACACTTTTGGAACACAGGAGACAAAAGCAGGAAAACACTTGCGTTTCGCGTCACTGTTCGTGATTTATGTAGCCAAAATGTGCACAACGCTTGCACGCCAAGCACATTTGCTGGTGCGTCTTTTCTGATCGCCGCAAGTCTTTTGTGAACATGCGTCTTTTCTGATTGCGTCACAGCTGACTCTTTCTGACCGGAGCAAGGCAAAATGGGTGACGGCCGAAGAGTGTGCGAGCGCATGCTAATCACTTCGTATACGAAACATGTTACAAGTTTGACAAGTTCCCCAACCATCTATGCAAAAAGGTTTGGTAACTATGTTTGGTGGTGGGTTCAACAGGAAGTTTAGAAGTCTAACTTCCGACTATATGGACAACCTAGCTAGGGTAGATAAATACAGAGACGGATGGATAGACGAATAGATGGCTAGCTAAATGAAACATGGAGATAGATAGATAGATAGATAGATAGAATAGCTAGAATAGATAGATGGAATAGACAGGCAATTGGATAGCCAGATTCAGATGGCTAGATGGGTCGATGGATAGACAAATAGGTCGCCGAAACGAGAGTCAGATAGAAAAGTAGATAGATAGTCAAGTAGAAAGACAGAAAGATAAACAGATGGACACATAGATGATCAGACAAATAATTTGGTAGATAGATAGACAGATAGATAGATAGGCAGGGAGATAAATAGATAGATGGACAGGTAGATAGATAGATACATAGACACAAAGATGACGAGATAGAAAGTGAGGTAGATAGAAACACATGTACATAGGCAGATGATGAACGAATAGAACATCAGATAGATAGATAGACAGTCAGACAGACAGAAAGAAAACTGATCCACTGATAGAAAGATAGCTAGACAGATGAGCTGCCAGTCAAGTGGCCAGATCGATGCTCACATTGGTAGGAAGTCAGGCCCAAGTGATGTTCAGTTTTCGGATCCCTCGGGAAATCAAACGTCGCAACCACAACTGCACAGTCCTATAGTGCTCCTATCTTGGAAACTTCCGTCGCCGCCTTGTGCGGTACTACTTGTATATTATATAGTTTCATACTATACAATATTGAAATATATAGCTATATACATAAATATCGTTGTATTTATGTTTCTTTGCATACACACACACATTGGCAAGGCGTGAAGCGGCGCTCAGGCCACACATGGCTGCGCCTGTCCATCAATGAGTCCGGTGGGCAGATTCGGCGAGCAGGAGTTGAGGTTGGCAGAGGCAATGAAGGAAAACAAGGTGACGGGATATGACGGGTGCTGTATACAACGTCCATTTCTGTTGAGGCAGAGGCAATGAACAAAAATGGTCATTTGTTCTGCCTGATTTCCTCGTCGTGTGTTGAAATATTCGCATCATTCCAGGTTAATATGTCCCTTAAAAAGGTAAACCTACTCAGCATTGAGCAAGGCATAACCTACGTGTTTAGGTCTTCAACCAAGATCAAGCATGAGTGGTGTCAATACAGATGAGTATCCCAAAATCGCTGACCCTGAACCCCGTACATCCCCGTACCTCATGAGATGAGAATGCCATCGACTTGAGGGTCTGGTCAGGGCACCGGTTGCCACCTGACACCGTGTTGAGGCAGCAGTTTGAAGTCGCAAGCAGACATCGTTTCTCGCAAAAGGCCAGACCGGGGACAGAGTACGCGCAATTTTCTCTGTGGATCTCGATGGGCGAAAACCGAGCTTTATGATTAGGATTTGTCTAGGTGGCCGTGATCCAGTCAAGACCTCATCAATCGTAGGAAAACCCATATATATATATATAAATATGTTCATTTGATCAACGAGGAACCATTCTTATGGAAAAGGTGTAACCACGTGGGCTGGGCTTTCAACACTTCACTCAGTGTGATGCCGACAGGCTTGGCTTGTACATTGTGTGGGTCGCTTCAGCACGCAGGCGCAGAAAGTGCAGGGCCGCCGGCCCATGGGTTCGAAGGGGTTTCACTGGCCAAGTAAATTCAAATCCTCGTCACAGGATAGACAGGCTCTGGTGCTTCCTCAGCATAGAGACCCCTTCAAAGTTGGCCCTTGCTTAACTGATCCAAGCTTTGGTGTTTCTTGAGCTGTTTTCAACAAAAGCATGCTTGGGTGGTGCCGTTCATGCAATTTTGATCTGTGCTGTCTGCACTTTCAGGGTGGTGTTCTCTTTTATCGAGGAGCTGTATATCCATAGATGGGGGTTTACCCCCCCCCACCTATTCTCAAAGCGATTGTGGTTAGTAACTGATAGTAACCGATATTGGCTTACCCACACCAACTATTCTCAAAATGATTGCCTCAAGTAACTGACAGTAACTTATTAGCTTATCTCCCACCTATTCTCCCACCCTATTAGCTTACCTCCCACCTTTGTTCCCAGTAACTGATAGTAAGTGTAGGAAACCCATGGAACCCCGCAATCGGCTGGGACAAAGCTGCAAAGCTGTGCTACACAGGTGGCGCCTGTGCGGCCGTTGGGGCCTCGGTGCTGCAGCAGCAGAGTGGTACCGCACACGTTGGTGAGTCGATTCGACATAGATATCTACACGTTTGACATCGTCTGATAACATTTACATCTATACATATATATAATATAATCACCTGTGGTTTTTTGAGACATACAAACAGGCGTACATGCATGCATGCGCATACATCTGCATGTATGAATATATAATATGTCTGTTTAAATATTTACAAGTGCACACTTCTATGATTTAGGCATTTTAGAATTTTGTGCATCTACACATATACTTGCATACATGTATTATATGTATACCCATGAACACATAGCATATTTACATAAACTTAGACATGTTTTTTTTGTATTGCAGATGCATCCATCCACATCTACATATACAGGTGCACTCGTGCAGTGCAGACATGTACAGATACACATACTGTACATGTGCCTATAGATTTAAACATCATTACACAAATATTATTCTACATCACATACTGTATCTGTGCATAAATGTACAATCATGCATTGTGTACAGACATGTATCATACATAGAAATGGCATCAATCCACTGGGGCCTTGAGCAGAACTTGGAGAGCTGCGACACTGCTGGAGTCGCTGTGGATGGGTTCAGGTCAGCTTTCGGATCTCTGAGTCTCCTGGGCGGCGCTCCGGGTGGTGTACGGAGGAGCGAGCTTTGGAGCACCAGTTGGATCTCGTTGTTGGCAAAGCATAGATCGATGAACATCAGATGGTTCTGGGAACATCTTGGAACTATCAGATGACTGTTGAGTCCTGTTCTCTTGACAATTTGGGATGACCAAAGAACTCTTGACTCCTCTCCATCTTTGAATGACTTGAGCATGCTCGCTTTATTCGTGATAGGCAGTTTGGATCGGCAACAACTATGTGAACTGTTTTTGTGCATCTTTTCATGTATTAATCCTATCCGTTGCAGGCCAGCTGCGCCCCGCGGGCCTACCGCAGAGAGCTTTGAGGCACATGTTTGGGCTTTGGACATGGGGTACCCCCAAGCATCTGACAGATGTACATCTTCAGCCGGGCAATTTTCGACCATCAAAAGTTGGGGCGATTGCTCAGACTGCCAAGTGAATTATGGACAAGCATTGTACTTATCTGGTACACAGAATAGTTTGGTTTGCCCACTATGAAATAGCCAATGTTCAACCGAGCATCATACATCATACATCATCATACCAAGGTGAAATTGAACGATATTGTTCTCATTGATCAATTCAAGATCAACACCTATAAAATCTGCAAGACTCTCGGATGCTTTGAAGCTTCTGCTCTTACTCGTACCTCAGGAAAAGCTGGTGATATTCACTGGTCCTGCTTGAACATCATTGTTTTCCCATCAGTAGTCACCATCATTTATCACTCAATCCTACTGATTTAGCTAGTCCAACTAGGTATTCACGATCATTATTCTCTGGACTTATACCTATCATCATTCACATTCATTCACTATCTTTACGTTCTATCATTATTCTGGAATGATATTCATGATTCTCCAACATTATTCTCCGTACTCATTATTATTCACTATCACTACTCTCTATCATTATTCTAGAACACTAGCGGAATGATATTTTTCATTTTCACTATCAATACTCTCTATCATTATTCTCTCTATCACTACTAATCAGTTGAGTTTTCTATCCTTACACTACTAATCTCTCTATCATTGTCTATCACTACTAACCATTGTCTATAGCTTGGTATCATTACTCTCCACTTTCCATCAGTCCTACCAAGCTGCAGGCCTTGTGTCGCTCGAGTACCGCTATTGATGATGGAGCTCTGGAGGCGCCGGTGGCGGTGGGTCAGTTCACCCGGCTAGTCCCCCTGGTTCCCCTATCATTGGGGCCCCATTGTTTCCCTGATTTTTCGTGGTCATTATCCCCCATGAAATTGGTCGATTAACTGCTTGACCCACTGCCATAGATAGCTGGTATATCCCCTATAGTTGCTAGTTGTCCTCCCTATTATCAACCATTAACCAGCTAGTTAACCATTGGAAGATTCTGGCCTGCACTGTGATTGTCGAGGACCTGCGAAAGAAAGCTCTGGACGAGGGTTTGTGCCTGAGTCGCATCCTCGGACATGGCAGCTGCAATCGTGACTGCTTCTGCCACCTGTGGTACGACAGCCCACTAAATAGCAACAGGAATTGTCAACAAGTTGGGTGCCACCCGCAAGTTACAATCGTTTTACAGTATGATTATATATAAGTATTTAGGGGTTTGGCCACCTTCACTTCAAGTTTTTCTGACCTCGCCATTTGCTCCGGAGTGCAGGATGTCGAGTGGCTTTTGGTTATCTGAAAAGGGAACACGGAACACCAAGGTGTCCAGAGTTGCGTTCTGTTTTTTTGTTGCCGGTCCCTTTTCGTTTCCTTGATGTTTCAATGGATGTTGTATCTCAAATGAGCTCATTCACAGTTGGTCAACGCATTATCGGAGTTGTGTAAGCCATCCTAAATGTATCACCATGAACACAGCCATAGCATGCCATGGCATGTCCGTAATGTGACCTATACATCCCCTGGATTGCAACGATCAGCCTGAGGTGATTCGGTAGTGCTCAGTGACATCCACGTGGGGAAGGGCGAGATGTGTGCTCGCCAGGGTCTCAACTTCGGAACCCTTCCAGGTAGACCTGGAGATCCATGGAAAGATATATCCATCATCCATCCGATATGCACAGATGGACCTAAGCCTTAGGAATGGACGATTAGTACTGCTGTTCAATGATTGCAAGTGGCTACAAAGTTCAAAGGCTCCTATTCCCGAGGCCCTAAGGATATAGATGGTATTAGAATGATATCCTCAATTTCGGTGTCAGAGCATGCAGCTGGGAATGAAGAGCGCAAACTCACCAACTGGATCTCCCAGACAAGTTGGATCAAGTTGGTGTTCCCATGAAACTAAGGATCTACATTGAAACATGGGATTTTGTACAGGTGTTCATGTTCAATCATGTGGTTTCGAGTTTAATCAAGTTTGAAAGCTTGAACAGGTGTTTTTCTCGCTTTGCAGTGAATTTGGAGCCGCACACTTGTTTTGCATGTTCCAAAATAAGCTATCATGGAGCAATTGGTTGATGAAAATCAGAAATATGTCTCCACACAAAATAGGGAGCCCCAACAAAAATGGCTGGTTTATTACTATAAATGACTATTGATGGATGACTTATGGGTACCCCTATTTTGAGAAACACCCACTTTGCTTCCAACCATCTATTTTTAAGACCAACAGCTGGACATAGAGGCCGTCTCCAGTGGCCACGGTGCCATCATGCGCTGCATCCAGGCGTGAAGATACCTGGCGACTTCGTGCAATACACCGTTGGGGATCTTGGTTGACCCTGGAAGCTCAAGGGATTTCTGTAAGTTTACGAAGAACTTGAAGGAATTGAAACTTAGTCTCATCTTGGCATGTTGTATTACATTGTATTACTTTTCTAGATGACATATTGATTTCTGAAGGCGAGAACTGCAGTTGAACCATTCAAAGTCTAATGTTTAACCTTTGGGAATTTGGACGGGCACTGCTCTAATGTTTCAGGCAGGTTCTTTCTGATTATGTTTGAATACAGATGATGTGAGGAAAACGCTCTGATGGATTGCTTGCCATTTCTCCAACAGAGCAAGGAGGTGAACCACGAAGACATGGGACGTAAATCCTTAACAATCCCTACCATTTGGCTGGTTAAGAGAGATTCGATCATCCTAGCTATATCGCGAGGGACAATCCCAGCAGGAGACTGCAACTTTTTTTGGCTGCGAATCTAGCAACATTCGGGATAAACAAAGGTTGGCTTAAGTTTGAGATCTGTGTTGTCAGCTCATTTGCACACAATTTTGAACTGATGTTTGTTTTTTTTTTTTTTTCCGCAAGTAGAAGTCTTGTTTCCGAGTCATTCATGAAGAGTTCTTGGCTTTGCAAATATCACATACTGTTGAGAAATCAAGTCTGCTCTGCTTCCTTTTGGGGGAAGCAGTTCGGAATGCAGGGATTGGAATTTTGAATCATTGCGATGTGCATTTTCCTTTCAACGTTTTTCAACCAGTTCATCTATGTCATCTCATCAACTGTGTTTTTTGTGCAGCCTGTAATTTGTGCTTGCTCACAATCTGCAGCTGCAGGCCCATCCGCAGCTGTTGGACTTGTTGCATTTCGCAGTGACTCGGACAGAAAAATCTCTGTGGCAGGGCATATAGCTGTGTCATATGCTCAGCCTAGAGGGCAAGGATACCCCATAGCCATCCCCATGATGACTCCAGAGGTTTGGGTTCGCCACATGATCCTCTGAAGTACTCTTTGATACTCTTTGTGGCTGGTTTGGTAGGTCCATGGGTTTGCCCATTGAGATCCAA
>VSDK01016610.1:364147-388182 GCA_009767595.1 Symbiodinium kawagutii | reverse complement strand
CAGCCACCAATGATGGCTGAATGTTGGAAGTTCACAACTGCCCAGCATTCTCAGCTTTCAGGCACTATGCTTGGCCTTCTTTGGTGAAGCCGCGAAAAGTCTGGTGCAGGAGAGACCTCGGATGCCAAGCACCAGTGGTCGGACCATATCGGACCTGGTTCATCAGTACCAGTTTATAGCTTTGGCTTGTCACGGTACGTGCTCAAGGGGAGTGACGCCGAGTTTAACAAAATGACCAACCAATGTCATGCAGGACTACATATCCCACACCCTTTGTTTTCTCTTGACATTGCCGTTTTTGGACAAGGAGCGCAAAACCAGATTGTGGCGATGACAACTGCACACTGTGGGTTGTCCGCCATAGGTGGTACCATTTGGTACCCCCCAACCCACCAAAAGTGATGTTCTTGGCCGAGCAAATGGTTTCCAACATGAAAGCAAACACGCAGGTAAATATATCGAGAACATTGCAGAATCAGGAGAACGCAGCACAATAAAAAAAAATCAATAATTTAGAATGGTTCCAGGACCGGCACAAAATCAGTCCATTGGTTGCCACTTTGTCGTACACAACTGAATGGAGACCCCGAGTTCGACCTACAACACCACCATAGTTGCATGCTGACGGAACTTGAAGTAAGGATGTACGGGCCTCGAGTTCGACCACAGAGGTCTGACTTCATCAGTGCTACTCTAGTTGTGATGCAGCAGCTAGATTGTCAACGAAAACAAATATGAACATATATTATTTGTTTTTGTTGAGTCTTCAATTCGCCAAGTTTTTACTGCCATGGTTTGTTGAACCCTGCTCACTGTTGCTATGACATCATGCCATATAACAAGATACTCAACTTGTTGTTCATCAAGCAACTGTTGCTATTACATCAATTACCAGTTCTTCAAATTGCCAACAAGTCCACTGTATTTGGGCGTCCAGTGCTGAAGGTGTTTAGAGTTTAGAGATCCATGCTGTTGGCTACCCGCCAGGAGCTGACATCGGTCACATCTCTGTCAGTGCCAACCCAGGAGTGTTGTGGGGTTGGTGGCTTCACCATGTTAGCAACATGGTGGCTGATGGTTAGTCATGGTTTTAGTAGATAAATGAATCAATGATATGTAATTGATAGTTAACATATGTCAAACAATCATTGATATATGTAGATGGTTTGGATTCTTATATGCATGGTTTGTCATGGTTAATGGTCAGTCATGGTTAATGGTCAGTCATGGTTTTAATATATTTTAATGGTTAGTTAACAAATAATAATTCAATAGCCACTATTCATTGTCAAGTGTCAACATGTTTTGCGGATCGACAGACAACCCTTTGATTGTTCTCTCGGTTCAGGCACTGTAAGACATGTACTCGTATGTTGGTCGACATGCTACTTTTTCTTGCTGTTTATACCTATTATTCGCTCGCATCTTTGGTTCGCACAGTCTCATTTTGGTCAACCTGCAGCCCACCGGTTCAGAGCGCTTGGTTCATGGACCTTGTTGCCTGCAGGAGATTCCCAAGGGTACGGAAAATTTTGTGCTTCATTGCCGTGAACGACGCTACGGCATTCATCCACAGAGGCTGGTACTTGCGTCAGTGCGACGGACAGGACATGCAACCTAGACATGGAAGAAACAAGACTCAGAAGTCTCAGAATGGACATGATGGCGAACCTTTGGAACTCCTGTTGACAGAGTTTTGCAACTGTTGATTGATATAGCCTTTCTTTGATAGAGTGAAACCATTCTCCCCTGCGACTTGCTTGAGTCATTTTCAGATTGAAACGGACATGAGCCAATATCTTGGCCAGCAACTCACACAGGATCATAATGGCGGGGTAGTTGACTGCGGAAACCACAGAGGCTTAGATGTCCCTTCTGGCCCTTCAACGTCCCTTCTAGCTTCAACGGGTTTTTAGCCACCATATTGATCAATCATCAGTACTAGTGATGAATCATTGAATCATTGATGTTAGTGATTTCTTGCAAATCGATGGCAATACCAGTCCTAATGCTGTTGATGTTTGCAGCTCACAGTCCATGACATGACTGTTTCAAGGGAAAGGTTGTTCACCAGCGGCTCCCATGCGACAACGCTGCCAGCATAAGCTGCTCCTCGACATTGAGTGTGGATGGCGGTCCTGTGGTGCTTGACGTTCAGGAGCCACGATTGAGCAATATCATGCAATCTCCAGCTGGGTCAGGCAGTCTTGTGGTAGGAAGCTGCTAGGCAACTGATATGCCAAGGAGAAGCAAAGGTGGTTGACAGATGTTGATAGAGGTATGGTTCTTTGTGGTGTTTTTTTTAAAACTTCGTTGGCTATTCCAAAAATTGATGGGGAATTTGGGGATCATGACAGACATACTTTTGTGAAGTCAAGGATGTGAATGATCATGGCAGGGTCCGATTCTTTTGCATATGCGCTAATTACATATAATATCGAGGGTCAGCCGAGATGTCCCTGCGGCTAGTTTCGGGCGGTAGAGGCGTCCACATTGCCGCCGGCTACAAGCCTTTTTTGAACGGTACAGACATGTCAAGATGTTCATGGCATTCAGATTGTTCTTTGCGTTTGATTTTCATTTACATTCGCAAGGCAAGCGGCTAGCGTTTGATTTATTTTGGCTAGAAGATGGTAGAAGTAGATGCCCATGGACAAAGCAAGTTCAAACAAGTTGAGCACACACTTTCAGGACATACCCGAGAAACTTTGCTGTTCTACGTCGCATATGTTCTTTTCTTATGCTTACCCCGTTACTGACCATTTGTTTTACATTCCCAATTGAGAAATGTGTGTATGTTCCCAAAAGTTTATCAGAAGTTTGTAATATTTGATTAATTATTGAAATTACATATTGTGGATTTAACTATTGTATTTCTTGTTCGGTTGTCCTCACGATCAACAAGAGAGTAGAGTTTCCATACAAACGGAAATCCCAGCCTGATCATATACATCTCAGAAATGTACGCCCAAATATGTTTATGAATAGATGCTGAGAGACACTCGCTGGCGTATTGATTGCAGTGCTACAACCTGTCTGACAAATAAGAACATAGTTTTGGTTTAGTTTGCTCGCTAGTCTTTCCACGAAAGGAGCCGCAATTTATTGATCCGCAGAAGCTCGGGATTACAGCACCTTTAATGCGATCAGCTACAATTGTGGAAGCTTTGCGAAAGAGTTTTTGGAGTTTGTCTTCCCGGAAGCTAGCACCTTTATCGCGGAAGCTTTGGAGAAGCTCACTCGAAGGGTTGAATAGTTTCCATCAAATCTTCCAGGAATACCACACACACATATAAATGTACAGTCTTGAGTGACCATGAGTGACCATGTCCAACTCCCTAGACAACACATTTTGATCGCATTGAGTATATGAAGTTAATCACTGGCAAAACTACCTTGTGCAGAACATAATCGCCGTTGATCGCCACTTACTTGAAAGTAAAACCAAAAAAACATTTAACAAATCCACTCTCAACATCTCTCAAGCATTCTGTCGGACAGCATGGTTGCGCCCATGGGATGCGCCACTGGCAGCTGTCCAACACTGGCGCGTCAGGAGATGCATCTCCGGCCAGTCAGGGAAAGCCAGGTGCGGTGAGCCGTGACAAAAAATGGCATCTCCAAGGGAGGTACAGCGTAGATGGGCATGATGTGGGGATTTTCGTGCTTTAGACTAGGGATGAATATGGAAAATAACTGGGGGTTTGAGTGATATTGTTTCTCAAGTTAGTGGGGGATCCCCAGTTGTCATTTCAGTTGATTAAACATATATAGTAACAAGCAGTCATCCAATATTGAGCATTTACACTGAACCAGGATACTGGCCCAGGTAGTTCTACCAACGGCTTGAAAAACTGTGATCCATTGGGGGAACTGCAACTGACCAACCAATCAACATTGGCAAAAGTTCAGTTTGTTTAGGAGGGTTCAGATCACCAACAGCAGTATGCCATGGGGCCACTGGTTCACCCCGCTGTCTCTTCCAGGTGGCAGCGGTCTATTCCTCAACTGGGTTCCTTGGCCCTTTGTTATTCGGGTACTGGAGATGTGGATCTGATCATGGATGGGGAAGGCACGGTTTGTTGACACCTCCTCAATTTGAAGCAGTTCCCACTCAGGTTGGAAGTGCCCAGCCTTTACGAAATGCAGTGGTTGCCAGCATCCTCCAGCAGGTGGGGCGCGTCGGCCAGCATGGGATTATTCATTTGGGTATGGAAAACCCTTGGACACTTCAGATGTTCTGGAACAGCTCAGCATAGTTCAGCTATCAATTCTGACCGTCGTATTCACGAACCAAAATCTGGGGTGAAATTGGCCAACGATATGGGGCTATGTCAACACCATCACCGAGACTAGCTTAAGATCCCAACTCAGTCAGCTTAAAATCATTACATGTGCAGCTCTTGGTTCTTTGCTTTTTGACGCCTGCATTTCTCAGCGCAAAAATCATCCGCTTTTTTTCTTGCCTTGCAGAAAGGACATTCCAAGAAGAAGGTTCGAATCTCAGGGGTGATGCGAACTTTGCCATTGACCTCTGCGTATCTCTGTGTCCTGTATCTTGTTTGTTAAATATCTCTGACATCCTGTGACTGGAAACTGTGATCAAACATCTCTGCATTACGGTACTGCGGATTGTACCCCTTTACACTAGGGCCTTTGTCAACAAATATATGTAAATATATGAAATACATTGAAATACAACATATAGCAGTATAACCTATACTCTGAACAGCTTGTCTTGACAGTAGCTCATCTGACATCAGTAAACAGCCACACCGCAAGAAACATGCGTACTGCCATCTGGCAAGTTAAGCGGCCTCTGATGAAACTCGTTGAAAGGTACCTAAGGTACCTTGGAATTGTGAGATCCTCAGGCGGCAGCTGGCTCTTACTATGTCCTCGAGATCCCAAACTCGCTGCTGGCCCCAAACTGAGACCTGAGACGTTCAGCCGTGCTGTGCTCAGCGGCTGCTGCCTGCGACTTGCTGGCCTTGCCCGCTGAGATCTTGGGGAAAGCATCGAGAAAGATCAGGTGCTTCGGCAGCTTCGGCGATAGGCTAAGCATGGCTAAATTGTGGCGTTTGTTGGAGCATGTTGAACAAAATTGTGGGCAGAATAGTGCTAGAATTGAGTTGAAGTGTGTGGAGAAAAGGATTGTTGACAAGAAAGAATGGAAGTTAACAATTCAAATTTAGATGCTTCGGGCGCTAGGTAGTGGGAAATCCTGGAAATCCCAAGAAGCCAAAACGTATCCTTTTCTTCGAAGGGAAAGCGCAAGTTTGGAAGCACCACACGCATGGACATAGCCTTTCGACATCCTTCGTCTCAAAGGCACGGGAATCTAAGAACGACTCAGACAGTGACAAGGACGAGGCCAATGATCCTGCAGCTGAGGACTGCCCAGGGTCCATCAGCACGTGGCACACTATCCTATGGGGCAAAGCAGTTGATCATAGTTGATCCCAGACACATTCAATAAACGAAAACGTGCACCAAGGGCACCATGGTGGCGTTGTCTGCGACACAAGTCTGGTTGCGAGGAGAAGTCCTCCGTTGGCTCGGAATCCGGTGTATCCAGAAGGCACCACAGAGATTTACTGAACTTTCCGAGCAACACTGAAATTTGTGCTGCTTTGGCGCACCGAAACGCAAGGGGTCATGGTAGCCGATTGGACTCATTTTTGGTTCATGTTGAGCTTCCTGTGGTGAAGCCGTGGCTCAGAGTGGGCTTGCATCGGCCAGCCAAGTATAGCACATGGCATTTTCTGCACCGGGACTGTGGTTCTAGGCAGCGAAATTTGCCGGGTCTTGTCAAACGCAGAGCATCCAAATATAGTCCTGATCGAATCATGTCCAACTTGAAAACAGAGGAGTTGTTTTTTTAGTACCAGCACAAGATGACCATGGTTCCAAATGATGTTGCTTTTGATTTTCTTGCACATTGATTCTGCTGACATTGATGACAAGACACATCAAGACATCCAAACAGATGACGTGAGCCATGTTGCAACCCAAAGAGGTTTGGCTGGTTGCCCGTCTTGGTTCACGCATTGATGAGCTGGCACGATCTTTAAGAGCAGCATTTTCGCTGGGAGCATCGTGTCGCGTTACCTGGCTATCGTGCTGTGTGCACTTTTTGCTGGCTGGTTGAGGGCAACTATCAGTTACTAGCAGTTTTGGTATAGCTACCAGCTGGCTTGTGGTAACTACTGGTTGTTTCTTTAGTTGGTTTTGTTTCCCAAGTTCTTTTGCCTCATCTTCTGGGTCTAGGTTGAAGCCGCCAACCATTTTTTTTGATCACTCTCTATATACATACTTGTAAGGTAGCTTCACTGCGACCTGATGGAATTTGAGTTGCCATCGGTTTTGTTTAGATTCTGATTCTTGCTCCTGCAGTGCAGGGATTCCCGACATTTCCGGACTGTTTCTAATGGCTGCCGATTCCCGTGTACAAAATTTGTAGCGCACAGGAAGGGCCAAGATCCATTTCATGTAGCTGAGATTGGATGGACGATAATATGATAATTGTTGGGAACGCAAGTCTTCACATAGGTGCTTCTAGCGGATAGGAGATTCGACCATGATCTCCAACAACAGCATTGACAAGAACAAGGGGACAAGTCATGAGCCAAAGTGTTTGTGCTCTCCACGTGCACAAATGCTGATCCAAACGTGCACTAGGTCATTGTGATTGATGGCGATTCGCATCGCTTGCTTCATTTGCATGCCGAAGATTTCACGGCTGCTGTCTCTGAAGAGGCAGGAAGTTGGCCTCCCTGACTTGACTTTATGTCTCAAAAGGTGCATTCCACTTGATCCCTGTATTCAATGATGACATCTGTTGAATATCAGTCCTCGAAACATATTGAAACATATACGGTGACTACCGGTGGCTTGAAAATGCCTTTGACATTGACATTTATTTTCATTTATTTATGAGTTGAATATAGCCTGGTAGCCAAGTTTCACCGCAGGTTCTCCCATGTTCTCACTTTTTTCGGCGGCGCAACTTCTCAATGATGAAGTGCCCGTCCAGTTTCAGGGTCCAGGTCCAGGTTGACCCCAGGGTTCCATCGCAGGATGTCTTGCAGATCGTTCACCAGCGATTGGGCGAGAGCCAGGCTGGGCTTGGGACGGTCGGAGGTTGTCGTACTTGGCAACTTGACTTTCGTATCAAGATGAGGCGATCAACCTACAAGTTGGGTTGCAGGTCTGCACATGTCCGTTGTCCATATTGGGTCGCAGGTTGACACATGTTGAGATCCTGCGACTACTGTTGTAAACCAATCAAAGTGCGACTATTTGGCAAGCACTTTTGGGAATTTCAGATTCCGAGTATAGAAATTTTATGTCATGCGCAGACATTTAGCAGAGGAAGATTTAGTGTGAGATCCACATATTAAATCATGACAATATACTTAAAAAATACCGTGCATTGGACATAAATCACCAACGATTTATGCTTCAACTGGAGGTAGTATATGAACTAATAGCTCTATCACTACCTTCATCAACCACCATCATCAGATTTTTCCCCGCGAGTCTTAACAATTAAAACACATCACCATCTATAGTAATAAACCAACCACAACTTGGGGGGTGCCCAATGGCTTAAGAAACCACCGGTACCTGTATGGATCTATCAATGCTAGCGATGTTGGCTGTTCCAGGTCATCAGCTTCGATGCCGCAGTGGAAGGCTTGACCGCGTCGGTGACCGAAGCCGTGCTCTTCCTTGATGAAGCTGCCGAGGTGCAGCAGCCAGCCACGTTTCACGGATCTTTTTCTATACTCAGTTAGCAATGATAGATCTGAAATGTTGATCTGAAACTGTTGACTATATCCATAGTTATGATAGATCAACTATTTCGTTCATGAACTATGGATCTGAAATGTTGATTCCGCGATGGATTAGCGGGCCTTAGTGCTGCAAACTATTTGATGGGACGAGGCAAGCTCCTGCAACTGTCATCCCCAGAAAAGCCCTTTGGCGGGGTTTGGCTTTCGTAGCAGTTGTCCCTGGCAGAAGATGGTCACGAGAATACCACGGTGGTCTATGGTGACCCTAGCTCTTATTTTATGCTGCTACACCTCTCTCTGTTTATCTCCGATACTTTGCTCCCACCAAAAGCCTAGAGAGGTTGGTGGTCAGTTGTTATTCAGGCCCTGGAGAGAGGTTACCAGCACCTGAATTACCATGTGAATGGTGGCAACTGTGAATCTTAGTTGATTTGATATCAGCCAGATTCTCCCCCCCCCAAAGGGTGGTGTTTCTGAAAATAGGGGACCCTTGAATCATCCCTTATCAACCATTTATAGTACTAAACCAACCATTTGCCGGGGTTCCCTATGGCTTGAGCAACCACCAAACTGCGAATCTTTGGATTTCAACAAATCCTTGGGTGACCCCGCGATTTCCATGCTTTGCGCCAGGAAGACTGGAGCTGGACAGCCCCGCAGGAAGAGCTTTCTGCAGTGTGTTTGGGAGTCCACGAGGTGCGATGGGATGTTTCCAGAGAAGCAGGATGCCATGTTTCCAGCGAAGTCAACTGTTTATAGAAGTTGTCTATGTAGGTTTACATATGTTTTTGCATATATTTCCATAAACTCAGTCATTCAATGAGCTAGCTGTCGAAATTGTAGATGTGCATATTATTGGTTGTTCCAACCAGCAAAAAAACAATTCATAACTTGCATAATGCTTCCAACCATTCCGACTGTCGTCGTGTCATCAAACATGGCTACCCGTTGATGCACCTGTTGAGGCTGTGAGGCTATGATCATCAACACGAAGCAAGTATCATCAACCGGCCTTCACTATCACCCCTAATCAGCCACCATTGACCGTCACTCAACCAACCATTTACCATCATTCTCCACTCTCTAAGATGATCACCCCCAACTTGATCATCTTAAGAACTAGTCGACATTAGTATTAACCCCAACTTGATCATCAAAATTCCGAACTCATGTCAACATTGGCATCAACCCCAACTTGATCAAAAACTACTCAACCACCAGTTGATGATCCAATTCCCAAGTGCTTCTCGCCTACGTGGCCCTTGAGTGGCCCTTTCCCTGGAGGATTTTGCCGCGGAAGTGACGTCCATCCGTTGGGCTGTCCCCCGGGCACGGGCTGCGCAGCTGGGACCCGTGGCACTGCATTCCTCGGTGCCGTGGCGCAAGCGCGGGTGAAGTGGTTCGGGTGGTGGGTTGAACCATGGTGAAGAAGGGTTAGTAGTGGTTGATAGTGGTGAATACTAGGGGATGATTAGGGCTAATGGTGGTTAACTAATAGTCGTACATGATGGTTAACTAATAGTGGTGCATAAGGGTTAGTGGTGGTTAAAAGTGATGAATACTAGAGGATAATAGTGGTAAATGACGGTCAATTGGTAGTGATTAATAGATGAGTGGTTAATGATGGGGTTCACAAGCAACAATAATGGCTAATAATGGTTAATGATAGGGGATGATAAGGGTGGTTGATCCGTGATGGTATGACGAGGGACAAATAGTCCTGATTAACTGATGACACTAAGCAATGGTCATGGTTGAAACCACCAACCAGTGATGGTATCCTAAATGATGATGGACCAACTATTGGTTAGTAGTGATGGTCATTATTGATGACCAGCAGTGATGATTAAGTGATGGTATTTATCCATGATAATTCTGACCCTTCTTGATAGTTGACGCTCAGCAAGAACGGCTACTGAAAACTACCCATGGTTACCGGCAGTGATGAACCATTGACCTCACTACCACTGATCAACTGGAAAAGGGGTGGCCAGCCATCAGTCATGGTCAAGCACCCATCAAGAATCGGAATGTGTTTAACCAGACTGTGATACACTCGAGTGAGATATGGAAGTTCCACCCATTTGTGTCATCAGCTTGGCAATGTCTTACATTGCATATCATGATTAGTCAGAATGGTCCCTGTTTGTATCATCTACCAGGAATTGAACATCGGTAGAACTTAACCCCTGGAACAATTGTTTTATTCTTCATGTTGGTATTTAGCCATAGATGACGAAGAACGATGGGTGAATCAAAATGTGCACTCTTGAATCAGTTGACTCAGTCGGATGACTAGGATGACTAGCTGGTGGTTTTAAACATTCGATTATTTTCCAACATTTCCATAATGTATCAGCAAGCGCTTGGAGTTCTTCGACTTGCGCATCATGATGGGGTGGTGACCAAGCACCAACCAGATGAGTGTTGGAGGCGTGCAATTAAACCATCATTAACCACAATTAAAAAATGACTAACCATTACTAACCGTCATTAAACCATTACACACCATTACTAACTCATTCCTTGGAGGCGTGCCTGCACCTCCTGTCCTCGGTCCGTTTGGGACCGCCCATGGCAGCTCTGAGTGCGGTGCGGCCTTGCGTGGTGCAGAAGAACAGCGCACCACGGGCACCGTCGGCCAGACCGAAGCTTAGTGGGGGAGATGGATGGATCACGTGGGCAACGAGGGTTAGTGGTTGTAGTGGTAGTACAGTAGATAAGCTGATCAGCTATGCAAATGATTGTGAATCTCTAGACAAGGGTTAGTTTCATTGGTTTTAACTAAGTGGTTTTAAATGGTTAGACTAGCTGATTAGTTTGGAAATGATTGTGGATAATTGATAATAGATTATATATATAGTTTTAAGAATCCTTGTAAATCAGTAGGAATTTGTTTGATCATGGGGATGCCACCCCGCAGTCGATAATGCTTAATGATCGTGATGAATGCCAGACGAGACCTGCAATGATGTTCTTTTTCAGCATGTTGGGGGTCAAAGTTCATGTGTGAGTGAGGGCCAGTTATGGGGAACAATGGCCCATCAGAAATGTGATGATTTTCAACACATGTACTACCTACGGTAGTACCCCCTGTTTGGCCTTGGGTCAACAAACGGCTTTTGTGCCACGGCAACTTGGATAGAGTTTTTGCCTACCTTTTTTTCTTGCAAAATGGCAGCCACCTGTTGGCGAATCAGTGTAGCGATCCTGTTTGAGATCTCTTGAGGACATGGATAGACTAGTGCAGTCTGGTGCGCGGCTCAATCTGTGGCCGTCACTCAAAATCACAACGTATGCTTGGAAATCGTTTTGCATATCGTTGGATGAGGCAAAACCACAATCATCGCGCAGGGTTGCAGAAGACGGCATTTGCTGTTTTGAGTTGAGCAAAATTATGGTTTGCAGTTCTTCATCAAACCACAGCGACTTGAAACCTCTGGAGCCAAACATGCTGATTCTTGTTCAGCAGAATAATTGCAAGGAAACAGGTGATCACAATGTTCTCTGAACGACCACTTTGAATTTAGAAGTGCCAATTCTTGTGCATAATTGCCAAACATTTCTCTAAACATCAACAGTTTTTTATCATTATCAACAGTCATGAATTAAGCATCATTAGGTATCGATTGAAAGTTTGGTACAGCCACTATTAACCGTTGATAGACCCTGCACTGTTTTGAACAAGTGTTGTTTGCATCACCATGATCAACCATTACAGTAGCTTCAATAGCGGTACCACTATCAACCATTGAACAAACAATTCTATCAACTATCACCATTAGAAAACCATTCTGAATGGTTAGTGATCATACATAAGTGTCATAAGGGTTGATACTGCAACAGCATTAACTAGCCAGGATGATCATTGACCGTTCAGAATGCAACGCCATCGTTAAATTCAATACTGATAATTTGAATTATCATACTGAAAAACCACGATAGTTTGTCTTGCCATCAATGGCAAGGGATTCGGCCACGATGCAACGCCATCGTTAATCACCATCACCATGGAGATGAGGACACTTCCGACGTGCCTTGCCGCGCCGGCAGCCCTTGCGATTCCTGTGGCGCTTGGAGGGGCCTCCCTTGGCCACGGCATCCATCAGGGCTGAAGTGCACCAGGACCTGGGGAGGGGTCAGCATGGTGCGTGGTACCGTGTGATACCCATGGGTTGAACACTTTCATGTTACAGTCAAGAGGCTAAGCTCAGTTGCTTGGGGGATTTCAGGGACATTTGAGATGAGTATCATTGTAGCCATATCAAACATCAATAGTTCAGTGGTTTTCCAAGGTCGTTTTGATAATGCTAATTTGCGGGGACCAACATTGAGCAACTCCCGTGGGCCCTGTGTGAGGCCATAGTGGCTGCATGCCTGGTGTCCAAGAGCGTCTATGACGAAGCTCGAAGGTTTTTTCTGGCTGTGGCTGAGGGGTTCCGCAGTTCGCTGCTGAGATATCAAGAGGGATTCTTGGGTAGGACATCGTGGGTGGATGGCAGGTGTAGCTATAGATATCGCATACATAGTTATATTATAGCTGTTGTGAGATTGCAAAAATAACTAGTTCATGGATGGTCAGGGGTTAGTTTTGATATCAAGCGAGCTTTGTGGACATGGGCTCACCGACAGCATGCCTGTGGGTCTGGTGTACTTGATCGGAATGGGTCGGCTCACTCCATGGCACAGAGTGAATGCGCATGGTAAGAAACTGTACCGTGAATGTATTCGTATTATTTTTCACCAGTAGGGGACGTCAGTCAAGCGTTGTTTTTCGTCCACTCTGTCGAGTGGGCTGGAAGGTGCGCTTCGGTGTCTTCTCGAGAACATTCATCAGTGGTGATTTTTTCTTCGATTTCAGAGACACCTTCCCTTTCAAGATGAATATTCAGCACATCGTTGCAATCCAACTGCCCCAGTGAGGACCCCTGGTAGGAACATGCCACTGGTTTTGCAATGCATCTATTAGACACAATGTGTATATTCATATATCTACTTACGCGCGAGACTTTGACACCAGATTTGCATTTGCATAAATACACAATTTGCATACAGTTGAACATGACATGAGATGCAGCAATGCTGAGATGGTGATTGTAATTGCTGGGTTTTGGTTCGCTTGGGTTAAATCATCCTGCGGGGTATTGCCGAAGTTTAAAGAAGGCAGTTCCTTGCCAAACTAATGGGTTTCCTTCTTGAGGACCACGTTTGGATGCTATTCTACCCCGGCAGCTCGTTGCAGTTGCACGGTATCATCTTGCGACTCTGTTCCATAGAAGTTGCCTTCTGAATCTGTTCACAAGTATCTTTCACATTTCTTGATGAGGCCCAGCTTCCCATCTTCAGTTTCTCAGATTTTGGGCCCCGAGGAACGCGATACCAAGCTGCTGTTAGCCTGGGAAGAGACAGATCCAGCTGGGCCTGCCAGCGCGAAGCAGCGAAGTGTCACGGTGGATCGGAGTCTACTGGGCCTTTCCAAGGTGCACGGGCATCTAGAGCTGGTCGGTTGGTGTGGGGTCGTCCTGGTGGTTCCAGGAGAAAGGACTTGGGTTCGCTAGTGATGCTAGAGTGGACTTGATTGGCATTGATCCTGAAATTCAGCATTGGTGCAAGGAGTTCATCATGACTTTGTCAGAGAAATTTGGGTTTCTGCGCAATGAAGTTGAACTTAGATATTCCAGGAACTACACATCCCAAGAACATCATTGGTTCGTTTAAGAATATGCTGTTCAAGAAAAGTGGCAAAACAAGGACAACCTAAAGGCGACCAGCCACGCACTTGGCAACATTTCCTTGCTATTGGGATCTCTTGGGTGAGGTAGCATTTCCCAACCAATGAAAGCCGAGCAGAAATCAAGGCGCTGAATTCGTTTTTTCTAAATTTCATGGCTTTGAGCAATCACGAGCAGTGGTTCATAGGCAGTCAGATCAGTATATAGATAATATAGGGTAGAATGGACTGATCTGATCTTCAGCGAATTGCTGGGAACCAACAAACTCACGAAGAGTGGTCAGAAGCCACCAAACGTTCCCAAGTTTCACGATGGGAGTTTTGGGATGATGGTAATCTCCCCATGGGACAAGCCTCCAGGCCAAATTGATCCCATCAGAGACTCAAGTGCTGGAGGCTTTGCAACAGAGCCTTGGCGAAGTTCAGTGAGCCATAAACTCCTGGGACGGAGTTGATGCATTGCTACTCTTGAGCCTTTTGTATTGGGATCTAGTCAGAGGTTTGATTGAGGCTCATACCTACCATAGAAATTTACGAGAAATTAGTGGATACCAAGCTTTGGATGCTGGGTCGACCCCTGGCATTGTAAAGAAATCCCCACTTTTCGATTGAGCTTTGACCAGCTGGCGCACCAAGGAAGATGAGTCGTTCAAGCGAGGAATTGGAGAAAGGATTGGAACATCTGATGCAGGATGCCTTACGTTCGCGCTGAGAATCTGTGGGCTAGATTCGTATTGGCTTGAACTATGCGGATAACTGTACATTGTTTCGCTATGCGCACATGTATTTTTTTTCCAGATAATGTACATGTTCCATTGGTGTGTATGTTTATTTCCCGGTATGTATATATCTACGATGATGCGAAAAGTGGGGAGTGAAAAGAGAAGACCGGCAGATTTGTGCATTGCGCAAGAGGATTTTTTGGGTACTATCATGAAACCAAAGTGGCTTGTCATTCCATCTACCAAGCATTTTGAAGTCTCGATGAAGCATGAAGGACAAATACTAATCCTGGTAGTGATTACAGCAATCATGTGCAATCATAGCTCAACAGCAATCATCATCACCACCTTTCTCATCACCTCTACCTTGTCATTCATTTGGATCCTTGCTGGCATCCCACCAGGCAGATGTTTGCTGCAAGTAGTTGCAAAGTATCAACACGAAAAAGAAAGACGCAATAAAAGTTGAAATAGTTTGCCCCTGCTCTCAAGTTTAGCCAAGCCAGCCACATTTGCTTACCGTTCTCAGGAGGCAGCATGCTCTTGCTTCGGAGCCCCTGTGGTGGTGCAGGTCTCTGCCAGCCACTGTGAGTGGCCTCAATGGAAGAGCCAACAAGGTCGACTGGTGACGTGTGAGTCCAGCGAAAAGTTCTCCTCAGCTGTTGCGCCCTGTGGGTGTCATGAATTTATCATGGTTGATCATGGTTGATCATGGCTGATCGTGGTTGATCATGATTGATCAGTGTTGATCGTGGTTGATCATGATTGATCATGGTTGATCATCACCAATGGAAGTAAACCAGAATGAGACTGCACAAGGGCTCACACAACTGCTCCAATGCCATCGTTGAGTAATTGAACCCAAAAACAACTTTTTGACAGGACCTTTGTAGATTTGTTGATCATGGTTGATCATCACCAATGGCTCACATGAGAACATTTATCATGGTTGATCATGGTTTGAACAGTCAGAAACGACTTGAAAAACGATGAAACGATGGGGACTTCCCATGGGCTTGGCTTGGGCCCTTGGTGCCGCCCCTGGGCGAGGCTGGCCCACAGACCCCGCCATTTTTCTGTGCATCGGACCTTGGCGACGAAACGATGGGGACTTCCCATGGGCTTGGCTTGGGCCCTTGGTGCCGCCCCTGGGCGAGGCTGGCCCACAGACCCCGCCATTTTTCTGTGCATCGGACCTTGGCGACCCCGGGCGCCCCTGCCGCTGCCCTGCGCCTCCATTGCCACACCTGTGGCCTGGATTGAAGGGTTGGAACTCAGCTTGGGGAGGACAGGTTGGAGAGATTATCACTGATTTGATCCAGATTGCATTCAATAATCAAAATCATCTCTTCTTCCAATCTAATAATTGGGAGTGAGGATGCATCATGAAATGGATTGTGATCCCATGTTTGGGTGGTCCCATAGATTTCGCACAAAAAACGTGGTTGGTTTTCCGGGGTACTCCTTGAGGTTTCCTTTGGGATATCCCCTGTGATTGGATCCTGTGAGCCCAGAGGTCGGCGGTGTGTCCAAGACGATCGTGACCCTACAGCACTGGCACAACTTGGGAGTGCTCCCAGCAACGTTGACGCCAAGACCTAGCCTTCCCACCAGAGGCGAAACCGAACTGCTCCAAGATCTTGCCAATTTGAGTCCTCAACCAGGACACTCGGCATGTGAGGCTTCAGACTTTGAAATGGCTCATTTTTGAGTGACTTTTGGCTGTTAAGAAGAGGGAATCATAGCAGGTGGTTGATAATAAGGGATCATCACCAACAATGATAGTGAAACCACTACAATCCTTGGGGATTTGGCTCCCTTTGTAGTTGCTGTCATGCAGTTGTTCCTGCGCAACGAATTCAGGAAAAGACGTTCAGCTCGATAATTTGGTGTCCTTCAAGTCTCGGGTCATCGGACGAGTTCGCATGGGCCACGTGTTGTTTGCTGAATGTGGACATGCCAAGGTGACGTGTCAAGAAACTGGTGGCTGGTGAAGGGAATTCTACTTTATTCAGTTTCTTTCTATCGCTATAGGCTGCACTTAAATATACTTCAGACTTTGAGATCTAGATTGTTTTCCGTAGCCACAACAGACTGAGGCTCGTGTAAGCATCAGCGTTGCGGATTTGCCATCAATGTTGAGAGCTTCCGATTGATGTTGAATCTTGTTTCAGTCTCTCAGGTGATGTGTAAGGAACAACGACTGGGAACTGCAACTTTTCAGGTGGTCGTGAATGAGTTGAAGGTCGGTGACACCTTGTTCTGCCAGGGCTATCCTGGCTTCGAGTACAAGTGTGAAGCGGTGGTCTTTGCCCACAAGATTTTAGCCATCGAACCTGGAACCCTGCCGCAGCAGGAGGAGGAAATCCTGCCAGAATCTTAGTTGATCCAGAGTTTTTCATCAATTCAGCAGTTGGGTCCAAACGCAGATGTTCAACTGTTGTTCTTGTTGTTGGCCAAGTGTTTTCACTATGCTTCCAGGTACCATTTTAGTAGGTAAGCAACCCCTAACAACAATGGTAAAAACCAGCAGGTTGCCTACTGTACTCGTAATGGTAACTGGAGGCCGATGGGTTAGTCAGATCAATCACATCCTTCAGAAAGCTTTGCCATGTCAGTTTGGACCTCCCAACGACTTCAGTGCTGCGCTGGTGGAAATGCGGCGTGCAGGTTTCAGGATGATGACCTGTTGATCATCGACAAACCGGCGGGCAAACTGGCATGGGAAGACAATCGCCATCGTCATGAACGTGGGACCGCTGTAAAGGTGGAGGCGGATTCTTGGCTTCCCAATGGCACTATGCTACTTTGAACAGTTTGCCCCACTGAATCTTGCTTCAGAGTATTGAAATGACGCGCTTTAGGCTGGTGCAAAACACTGTTGAAGAACTCCGTTTGTTTGATGATCAATGATATTCCTTGATTGAATTTGATTAGTCGCTTCGCTTTGGATTGCAGTGTACTAGTCACAGCATTTTACCGTCAACATCCAGAACAAGAGTCCCTATGCACCAAAACCGATTCACTGCAGACTCTGGAAGTTGTTCAGATGGCACAAAATTCCTGAACTTCATCACTAATGGCGCTTAATCATGCAGGTCAAAGCAATGTCACGCTTTTCGGCCCGGAGTTTATGTGTCACAGATATGGATTAGTATAGATTATTACTACTTTTGAAGAATAAAAACACTTTGAAAAAAGGTTCAGATTTTGTTGGCCGCGATGGCCGCCATTACATTTGCACGCGGTTTCTTGACGCGGGTCCTGCAGGAGCATTTGCTGATGGCGCCAGAGGTTGAAGTGAGTGGTCCAGCGGTGTATGCCATGGGTCCCATGGCAGACGCAACTGAGTGTCGCATGGATTATGCGGTGCTGGTCGCTGGAGCTCCTCAGGGGGTGCCTTGACTGTCAGAAGTGGTAAGTGGAATATACACTCCGGTGATCTAACATAGCTGGTTGGAAAATCACATTTTTTTCCAGGGAAACTCTGCGAAATCAGCTATAACTAATGGATTTTCCGTTGCTATGTTAGATCACCAGAGGGTAAACTGACTTAGAAGTAACTTTCAGTGACAAAAACTCCTACGATTTTTTTCAGTTCCTCATGCATAGAGTAGCTCATGGAATCTCCAAAATTGGAAACAGTAGAAGCTCATGGATTTTTTTGGAATTTCTGGAGTTACTTCACAGTCAGAGTGAAGGAGTCCACCGCAGTTCCAGCGCATCCGCGGTGGCCCAGGTCTCATCAGTTTGCGCTGCCTTGAGACCTGCCAGGGGCAAACCCAAAGAGGAAGCCGAAACTCAGCTGGAGCTTCTCTGGCAGAGCGAGGATTGTACCTTGCTTGAGCCAAAGTCGTTGAAGGCTGTCCGAGGTGGGGAAACAAACATGGCTTGCAACCCATCCTAAACATTCCGAATCACAGGTTTTGACCATGGCACCCCGCTCCGCCACTAGTGTATATATATATATATGTGTATATGCATTTTTTCATATCTAACTATATATTATTTGTATATACAGGTATTTATTCATTATATGTTTATTGATTCATTTATTTGCACGCTGATTTGGAATGTTCAACATTTAGAAACTGGTATGTTTTTTTTCTAGATACGTGGGATGTTCCGCCCAAATCCGATGTCTGCAGTTTCATACTCAGACTGTACTTCGGAATGTCCTTTCTTCCGTTTGTTGTGTATATATTTTCTGTATACATGCATTCTCTTAGAAACATCTTCATTTTTGATGCTTCCATGGGTTTCCAGCGCGCTGAGGTTCTCTTCTGAAAGCCACTGTGCTTGGTATGGAAGTGAAATCGCAGGTGTGTAGGTGCCTGCCGCCAGCTCTTGGAGCAAGCCAACCGTGGGGACAACATAGCCTGACCATGGGAGGATCTGACCAAGAGAGCAGATGTTCGTAGCTTAGGACAGGGAAAGCCATGTCAAACTAGCAATGCCAGAGGCAGCCAAGAGCCCAATCGCGCAAGCTGTTATTATTTACTGGTCTCACTAACTATTGATAATTGGGTCATTAAGTGGGCAGTTCTATGCAGGGAGAGTGGACCCATGTGTTTTCTATAATTATTTCAGTTCTATATATGGCATTTTGCCTAAAATGCTTATCAACAGTTTTAACTTAAGTGGCCATTCCAAATCTGGCTTTGATACATTTTAGTATTCGTTGAAAGGCGGAGTCCTTTAAATATGCGGTGAATCTGAAGTTCTCCAAGGCAGCGCTAGATTGGCGGTAGATATTTCAACATGATCATATGTTTTTGCATGATTATGTATTCCCCTCAATCAGTTGTCACTCCTGAAGTTTCCATGCACTTCCCCCAAAAGCATACTGTTGTGGGATGATGGGACATTTGGTTTTCGTAGATTACTGCCTACGTGCAAAGGAAACGGGCCCTTATGCTCCTATTGGCTGTTGGCTTGGAGGGAGCTAGAAGCCCGGGTTAGAGGTCTTTAAAGGGAGATCTGAGGAGCTACTTCGAGTTAACCAAATGGTAGGACAATGCTCAGTCGTGGGTATATTTGATAGGATAATTATAGAAGCAACCATTTGATCATAGAAATTAATGATTCAGTAATTGATCATAGAGAAGCACCTGAAAATGCAAAATCCTGCAAAATATAGGGGAAAATCTAGCCAGTTAGAGAAAACAACCCAAGAATGAGGTGGTCGTACGGTGATTGGGGGTTTACAATGGTTTGGGGAAAGCACCCTTATAGAGATTCCTTTTTTTCCGGGACTTGACGAAGTATGTCAATCCTTGTTTTTTCTATACTTCAGTCGGCAACCATTTTTTTCGTAATTGTTGAATTTAGATGAATTCATATGTGAAGCACCTTACATTTAAGAAGGTTGCTCTAGTGATTGCTATTGTGCAGCAATGGTTGCTCGTAATGTGTGGCTGCCAAAACAACATTCTTTGCGATAATATACTGCATGAAATGCCCACTGGCACTGATTAGGAAAAGCAACTTTGTATTTCCAATAATCAATCACAATAACTGATAGTAGATAACAACGGCATACCACCACTGTTGACAGAAGTTATACTTGGAACCTCAATCAGTTGACATGATAAGTACAGATCTATCTATATTTATATATACATACAATTATCTATTCATAAATAAACGTATATATATATATATGGTGACCGTCCCGGTTTGAATGATGACTGAGCAACCATTATCGTCATTAGTACAGTCATGAATCAGTCATCAATCATGTTCGTGATGATTTTGATTGTTCACTACTACACCACCATAATGGTTATGTTTTTCCATTCATGGGCACGTATCTATGTACGCAATTCATACTCATATTATTATGGCATGTAAATATATGTCACTCATAGATACCTGTCATGTATACAGGATTGTTACTTTTTGATATGCGTATCAATACACACGCATATAGTTTTATTCTTTTTTATGAATATGAGACAAGTGCATACACATATTATTCATATACTGATTTCTGATTTCTCACTGTGTATTTAGATACATATTATGTATATATGATATATGCTAATATTTTTTCACTTTGTATTTAGAAGAATATATGTATATACTGTATATATATATATATATATATTTATTTATTTTCACAAATATACATATACATGTGCATCATTGAAAATGATGGCTCGCTTTTGTCTTCACCTTGACCGCTGGAGGCATTTGCATATTCTGGGCTTCCCTGTGTGGGGCGACCGTCGGGTTCCCTCAGACATTGGCAGCGCTCGGGGGTGCGGATGTCGGTGGCCATACCTGTGATGGCTCGTTTAGCGAGCCCTGGTTGGATGATCATATGGCGAGCTGGGTCAATATATTAGCCATCAATAATGGCTTATAATGACCAAGCAAATTACACGGTTTTGACCCACAGCCATATTTATATTCTACTTGGTGGTTTCATTGACATTTTTTATTTTCCCTAGTAATTATTAACACATGGTTGGTTGACTAACATTTTTCATAGGGGTTGAAAGCACCAAGCAGTATTTGCGAAATGTTTCACTTCTAGAATGTTCTAGAGTCCTGCTTGATCATGTGTGATGAGTCATGCCTGTAATAAGATCCCGGCTTGGAGATCAAACAGTTTTTTAGTGACAGCGGTGCAACTGAGATGCATGCTACATTTTGTATAAGTAGTGCTGTTCGGTCTCTTCGATGCTATGCTTGTTCTAACAAAACCTGGCAGAATTGGTATGTTTATTCACGCCACATCATTGCATGATGTCATGGATTCTTTTGGGCATCTAGGGTTGTGACAACGAAGATGTGCATTGCTATGTGTCAATGGTCTATCGCAGACATTTACTCTACAAATCCTCAGCAAAGAAATTCTCGATCCGAGAAGTTGATGGTCGGGGAGGAACTCTGGCGCAGATATCCAATTCGCAAGGGAACCCAAATTCCTGCGAAGCCATCATATTATCTTCGCTGTTTTGAGAGAGTTAGGCTGATAAGTCATCATCATTTGTGAATGGAATCCCTGCCCTACTGAAGAGCTGCTCATGATTCTCTTGTATCAGTGTTACTACTTTCATGCTCGCGACCATGGATGGACCAAATCCTGCACCACCTGGTGGCAATTTTCAACATTGATGAAGGGGCACGGCGGGGTTGCTGAGCATCGCGCGCCTCAGTTTGCAAAACTCTAATCATGTTACCATTGATGGATGTAGCTTCTGGACCAACCAAGACTAATCATCACTGAACCCATCTCGCTGGTTGGGTAGTGCCCCGGGATCAACATTTGCCGCAAAGGTCGCTATGGCAACCAACGCGCGAACCTCCGCTCTCGCGCCGTCTTCGGCCTTGCACGACCTTGGTGTCACCTCATCAGTAGCTCAGCTCCACAGCAGCTCCAGCTGGTAGAGCTGTTTCCTGTGGGTGCCATCAAGCTTCACAAGATATGGGACAACCTTTGGCAAAACAACCTGGCAAAAGTAAAATCAGCTACATCAGAATGATGTTCCGTTGGCAGGTTTGTTTACCAGAGATGGATACATTAGCTTCACACACCAAGCGTGTAATCAGTAACCACTGGACAGACTATGAGTAACCAGAGGTACCAGATGGGTTTGCTCCGCAATGAGTCACAATAGTCTCGCTGGTGTGGATGGAGCTGGCAATGTCCAGAGTAGTAGCTGCTCACAGCCCGTTTCAGATCTATTTTGTTGTCTTCAGGAGCGAGAAAGCAGTTGGGTGAACCCCGGCCTTGTCCGCATGGGAATTTTATAGCCAGAGTATGCCAGAGTCAAATTTGTTTTCGTAGGATTGACCGATGCATTATAAGTTCAGATGCTTCAGCGGTCTTGCGCGTTTCCAGGGTCAAAATATGTTGACTCTGGGAACTGGCGTGCCATTTGATGTTGCCATCTCTGACAGCACTATCTACTCTACGGGGGTTTCTCAAAATAGGGCTACCCAAAATGGTTGGTTTATGACTACAGTTTTCATTAATGGAAGATTTGGGGGATCCCCTATTTTAAGAAACACCCCTACATATCTGTATATGCTGGTTCCCAGTTCAAAGGTGACTGCTTCTCCTTGCAAAAAACTTGGGACTTCGTCTTGCCAAGGATGTTTTTTTCACCCCAATGGTCCCATGGAAGTGGCGACCAGCTCAGGAGTGGAGCTCTTTGGGTCCTGGGGTGGCATTCTGTGTGAAAGCTCACCGCCTGCAGACCTGCTACGTGTGCCGCGGCTGACAGTGGTCACATTGAAGTGATCATAGGAAGTGATGGAAGTTGTGTGGGGTTGTCCATTGATGATCTACCCCTCCCTATAGCTAGTTGGTTTGCCTATTGATAATGGCTATGAGTGTGGACGGTTATCAGGGACCATCATTTAGGGACAAACCCATGTCCAACTGAGTTCATTGGTTTCTTTCTGAACATTGAACATTCCAACAACATGCACCTCCGTTTCCTGCAGATCTGTTGGGTATAATGATTGCCCCTGTTGTTAGATATGGACTCAGAAACATCTTGTGACATGAGAGTCAAACAACTATTGTTTTAACACAACGCTCCGGCGTTGAACAAGATCAATTTCAAATGCAACAGCTGGAATTGCAGCTCTAGTATGCTCCAGTGATGTTCTCAAATTGCTCATGTCAGACAGATCTTTTTTCACTGGTTCGACTCGCTGATTTTCTCACTTTATTCTTTGCCGTTGTCCTTGGATGATTTAGTGCTGCATCCGATTCCTTAATGCTGTTGTTGATCACTTTGGTCCAAGGGAATCTACCATCTCGCCCAGGTCCTTTCCGCTGTAGGCTGCAGTTGGACCTTTGAAACGAGAGCCATGCGAGTGCCGCCTGTGATGGATTTGCGGCAGCTGGAACATGGGTTGTCCATTAGCTACTACTTGGCCACCCGGAAAGCTCTGAAAACCAGGAGGGCGGACTTGGAAAAAGAATCCGCTGGGCATGTGATCCGGAATAGTCGCGAAAGTTCCACCTGATCATGTGACATGTCTACGCAACGATCTGCAGAACCTGTGCACATCACGGAGTCTTCGACTCATCAGTTCTGAATGATTACCTCACGGGTCTACTTGGGTTGAGCGCGGAATGAGTTCATTGAGAGGCTGTTGAACGGTCCACTTGCGATTTCTATGGGAGCTGCCCCACTTGGTTTCTGCAGGTCTCAGGACTCAGCTCGACTAGCAGCAACCTGTCCGGGCGCTCACACTGAGAGCAATGAGCAGTTCCTTGCGTGCACCAGCAGCAGCAAAGATGCTGCATCTATATGGGGTACCACAAAGAAGATTTTTCGTGAAGGAAAACAGTGATTTTTTTGGGGGCAACTGCCTGCGGGATTTTATTTTGACAAAAGCGCTTGCGTGACAGACATGTTACTAGTTGATCTAGATTTTCTGAGGTTGCAGGTCGTTGTTTTCACGGGCCCTTCCATGACGTGACCCCAGGGCTCTTTGTACTGCAAGATGTAACCGGTTTTGTCACATCAGGCCGAGATTCATTGCCTGATGACGAGGAGCGGGTTCCGTACTGTTGTCGGTCAAAGTCACCTGACTCTGAAGAGACCCGCAGTTTGCAGCATGGCTCTTAATTTCAACTTCAACTGCTGCTGCTGCTGCTGCTGCTGCTGCTGTTGTTCTTGTGGTTGTGGTTGTGGTTGTGGTTGTGGTTGTGGTTGTGGTTGTGGTTGTGGTTGTGGTTGTGGTTGTGGTTGTGGTTGTGGTTGTGGTTGTGGTTGTGGTTGTGGTTGTGGTTGTGGTTGTGGTTGTGGTTGT
>VSDK01016610.1:355288-362952 GCA_009767595.1 Symbiodinium kawagutii | reverse complement strand
TGTTGGTGTTGTTGGTGTTGTTGGTGTTGTTGGTGTTGTTGGTGTTGTTGGTGTTGTTGGTGTTGTTGGTGTTGTTGGTGTTGTTGGTGTTGTTGGTGTTGTTGGTGTTGTTGGTGTTGTTGGTGTTGTTGTTGTTGTTGTGGTCGTTGTTGTTGGCGGTGTTGGTGGTGTTGTTGTTGCTGCCGTTGTTGTCGTCGTTGTTGAATCAACATACTGATATACACAACATATCATAACATTGGATGTATGCAAGACATACAGACACAACAAAACGCAATTTAACCATGCAATGACGACGATGACGACGCCACTGCAGCAGAGACGACGATACTAGTGCTGGTGAGACTGTTGCCGGTGGTAACGATTGCCATCATGCCCATGGATGATAATCACTGTTGATCATGATCATGATGTTGCTGATACTAGTGTCCGCAATGAAAACCACGCTGGTACCTGCAGCTTGGCCCTGCTGGTGTTCTCGAGTAAATCAGAGGAGTGAATAGGAGTGATCCATTCATTGGAAAGGCAACAGAAACGAGAAGGTTTCACGAGTCCGCTTGGTTACTTCAGCGTGTTGGATGGTTACACGTGAAGGCCACAACGGTATTTATTTTTGCACTTGTCACTCTTGTATTGACCACTTGTTTGGCACAAGCTTTGTTCAGGGTTGCCTGCTGTCCCATGCATCATCAAAATCGGTGGTTTGCCAAGCGGATACCCTTTGACTCTCTCTCTCTCTCTCACCCTGCTTCACGCTGTTTTGACAAGTTCCGACTTACTTGCTCTCTTGGCCACTCTTTTTTCTTTGCATAGGCCAGGCTGAGGTTGGCGGGAAGACTACCATGGTGACATACGAACATGGCTGATCATGAATCTGCCGTGACCACCATTGAGCACCATTCAGCACCCCCAGCAAAACCTCCATCATCATCGTTATAGTGGGGCGTTTGGTGGCGAATGTTGGCAAGTGGTGGTTAATGTGTTTTTTGTCAATGATTTGAAACAATACATAGACTCGGTGGTTCCTGATGGACTTATCGATACAGCTTACAGCCTGATTGATGATTGATAGCAATTCATTGAGCGACAATCATTAATCACCAGCTAATTGGCAGTCCAAACCAATCACGGAATTCGGAGCACGTCAATAGATATATCGACAATACTATACCATGAGTTAATAGCATTTTGTCATCTGCATGAACCACTACCTCTTATTTTTCCATATTTTTTTTTTTACTTTTGCCCATTGTGAATGATGAACCATGAGTACCGCCAAGCATTGCTGATTACTCAAGTACTCAACCACAGTTTTACCATGTTTTACGCATTGTGAATCATGGACCCATTTTTACTTCGTTTTTTCCATGAAAATAACCACACTTCATAAGGAAACCCTAGGAAACCAGCTATTTCCATAGTTGATTTTCGCCAGGTCACCAGAGGGTAGCCATTGCTTAAAAGCCACAGACGCGCCTTGGGGGGCAGGAGCGCCTTGGGGCATTTCTCGAAGGCTTCGACAAGATCTTCGTGGTGGCCTCCGGCGGATCTTCATCCAGGGCCGTGGAGGCGTCACCATGGAACCATGGACCGGTTGCATGGCTAGATGGCGGTTCTAACCAGTGGTGGTTGATAATGGTGAATAGTGGTTATAGTCATAGTGGTTGAGAATGGTTAATTGATAGTGGTTACAGTGGAACCCGTGGTTTCTTAAGTGGTTAATGAGGGTTGAAGGTGGTTATAGTGGTTGATAATGATCATTACAGGTTTCAGAGCCATGGTAATTGTGACATATTTGGACCACTATTTGGGTCCATGAATGGTGTACCCCATAGCTGGTGGCTGTCCCACTCTGAATGATGATTATTATGGGATGGTTGGGGGGTGCCACCATGGCTATGGACAAGACCATTTGCCATTGCCAACATTAGTATTGTCAAGCATGTGCTAGAGTAACAACCACGTCAAATATTGCGGCATCCCAATTCATTTTTGGAACGTCCACCAGGGTCTAGAGGGTTTTGTCCAGTAGCCGTAACATGCCTTGGCTGCTCCTGTTGCCATCGCTCATCGCTCAATTTTGTATCCGAGCATTCAAAGATCACGAAAGTTGGCAGCCTAAACATCAGCCGTTGGTCATTATGTTTTTTTAAATTGAAGCAAAAACAATGGGAAAGAGATTTGATTTTCAAAAAAAGGTTTGTTGCCTAGATATGATGGTTATCGGCTATATATAGGTGATATTACGTGATTTGGGAGGTACAGCCATTATTGTTTATATTGAGCTGTCCATCACAACTGTAACAACACTCACTGGCCAGCCAGCCCTTCGTCCAGACGCTCACTTGGCTGACTAGTCATGGCAACACATGAATCACAAGCTGGCTGCTAGAAGTGGATCAACATTAGTTTAATTTGGCCCTCATATTCATGATTTCAAGTCATGTCATATGATTCGCAGAATCTGATCAACAGGAATCTGCTGCTGGAGGATGCAAGTGTCATGAAAAAACATGCTGATCAACACGCACAGAATCATTGAGAATATTGCCAATCGGCAACCACCATGGGTACCGGACCATCCAGCACAAATGTCCAATACTTTCAATGGACCATGTTGGAAGTCTCAGGTCTATGTGATTCGATCTAAAGCCTAAACGGGCAATGAATTGAACAAGCAAAACTGAGGATAACTGTTCCACCGTTGAGATTCTTTGAACAGCTGTTGTTTCATATTTGCATGGTTGATGTATCGCATTGAAACTCATCATTTGCATACTCCTCCTCTAGACTCGATGGCTCCAGTTCGCATCATACCAATGGGTCCAAAGATAGAAGGTTTGTGCCTTAGAGAATCCACAGGTGCAATTTAAACAGTGTTGGGACCCTGGAGACACGTTCACCTTGGCATCCCGTGGCATGGTGGTGACTCCAAATGACTCGACCGTCTCGGCAGGTCATTGCTGCAGCTGTGCAAGTCATGAAAGCGCAACTGGTGCGAGCCTCAATGGAGCTGCCCATAGAGGAGCTGCTCAACAGATTTTATGTATTTAGATTTATTATGTAATGTATATAAATATATATATATATAAATATATATATATATATATATATATATTTACCTATATATATATATATATATTTCCTATATATATATATATATTTAAATATATAAAGAACATTTATATTATGTATTATATCATATTTATTTATATGTATATAGGGATAATGCTATGATATGACAATATCTGACTATGATGACATGATATGATATTCTTTGTTGAAATTTTAGATACTCTATAGTATGATAAATTGTAACAATATCTTAAACTTTAGATATTAAGGTAGTATGATCATATGATATGATGCAATATATTTACAACATAAGATGGTAAGATAGTGTATACATGGAACTATGGAACTAAGGGAATTACTGGAACACAGTATTGAGGGAACAAGAGAAGAAGAAAGGGGGCATTTCAGGAAACAATGGAATCAGTCGCGGTGGAAATGAAGAAAACCAGGGTGTAAGATTCCAATTCTTTAGGCTATATGCTGCGCATTTCGGGATAGCCCTGAGCATGTTTCTTGCATGAACAATTATGGTAAGGCATGGACTCAAACCTTCGTCCTTTTGATGGTCTTGATCTTGTAGAACCCTCTACTTACTGAAGGGGATCATCATTTTCGAAGTAGTTGGACACGGATCAAGAACACCTCTGTGAATCAATAGAAGCATATATTTGTATAGCTCTATCCATCTATTGGGAGATTGGATTGCCTAAATGAGACATGCGTCTTCGTATTGGCAATTTGTTGCTGGCTTGTTAAATAGCATACTGGAGCGTGGTGGATGACGGCTTTCAACAACTGGTTGATTCTGGTCGTGCAAGCCGCTCAGCTGGATTGCTTTCATTGAAGAAGAGCAAAGAAGTGGATGCAGGATGTTCATGACAGGCGAATGGGGATCTCCAACATTGCCGGCCATTGGTTTTTTTGGTATATGATTCATGTGTAGTGATATCCAACGACATACCAATATATACATAGATGTACTCGTAGATGTGTGCCTGTTTTTATGTAGATTCATATTTAAGTACGACCATTCCTGTGGAGAACAAACCCTCAAAGGACCACCCCAAGTAGGGTAAAGAACAGTGATCGCGGAACCTCTACAGACCTTCTTTTAGAGGTTTACTCAGAAAATCATGTGCGATCTACTGATCATATGACCGATCCTCTCTCTGCAGATATCAGTTTGTTGATCTCCGTATGCTGGTGTTATGTCGTCTTGGGTCCACTAAAGTTTGGATTGTAATCGCCTTTGATTGTTGTGTGCAGGCATAAGTCGAATAAGTATTGATAATGATTGATTAATATTAGTAACTAACTATTCATAACCATCATTAATTACACACGAATAGTAACCATTATTGATAACTATTTGATCGTGGCGTAGCAACGTGACTTGTTGGCCGTTGGCGACGCTTCACATTTTTGCTGGAAACAGCACGGTGAGCACTGCATTCAGGTGGGCTGAACTCCTTCGCAGTTGATTGACTGGTCGTGGTTAAAGGAGGGACAGCTTCAGTAGGTTGACACCGATCACTCATCAGTTCAGGAGGTAATTCCACAGGACTATTAGTAACTATTGATTAACATTAGGAACTAATTTAATAAATAACCATTAGTTAACTATTAGTAATCAGTTATTAGCCATGATTAGTGTTACCATTAGTTACAAGCTAGTTACTATTGATAACCATTACTGACAACTATTAGTTAGTGCTTATGAATAGTCATTATTAATTGGCCGTTAGTTGATAACCATTAGTCAACCATTAGTGACTCAACTGCCTGTGGTTTCCTTTTGCTGACCGGCTGAGGCTCGACCCAAGGCCGCAGAGATTTGGCTCGGCCCTTGGACCAGTAGTTGCTAGCGTTTACCGTTTGATCTACATGCAGGTCATGTGAAGATGCAAATTGATAAAGATAGTGTGATATGAATTGATATGATATATTCAGGTTTATGTTAAAAGATGTGAACAAATAATGTGGAAAAGTCATGGTTCTATGCAGGTGTTGTGAAAATGGTCAAGTAGCTAGTATCAATGGACTACTCCACAGTCCTCACGACGCGTTTTGTTGAAGCTTGCGGTATCACGTGGCAAGCTCCGGCCAACAGAAATCCGGACCAAATCTTTGCTGCAAAATATGCCGGTTTCTCACAATAGGGAACCCCCAAAATGGTTGGTTTATTACTATAAATTAGTGATGATGGATGATTTGGGGGGTCCCCTATTTTGAGAAACACCCATATGTTTCGTGGTTAGGGTAATGGAACACCATCTGTCATGTTTTGTAACAGGCAGGAACTGTACAATAGGTTGTGACCATGTGATGAAGCAGTGACGTTTCTTTGCACATTTGGAAACGGTCAATGCCGCCAGCTTTATTGGCAACTGATATGGAACGTTTCAGAAATCCACAGAAATCCCAATAGATCCAGTAGCACTGTAGAATGATGGTACGCATGGTATTCCTTTTTCACTAGACTGTGATCTGACGCTACATGGATCTATGTGGCATGACTACCTGCCAGGTTCGTGCTTGAAGGCACACAGGCTGCGCAACTGGCAGGGGCCTCGGTACTTTGGTAAGGGCAGTGCCTTTTCAAGGGTGGGAATGACAGGTGGTGTAGCTACTGGCTGGTCGTTTCAAAGCAACCACAGCACGCAAGAGGAGCAGGTACTCATTCGGAATCATGAGTAATCAATTTCCAGAATTGTTTGGGATAAGGTGGTACCACAAATCATATCTTTTGAAGTTTGCACAAAAATCCATCAGCAAAAAGTCTGAACTGCTAAAGCGGGATGATTGATTTCTTCAGGTAGCCAATGTACCCAGCACACGGTTTATGATGGTTCCGCTACATCTATCAGCTCCATTGATACTTTTCTTGACTCCTGGCTTAGCTCCGCAATCAACAACCAAAGCGTCTCTCTCTCTCTTTTTCGAAGAGTTCCGGACAACTGGGAGCTGGAAACTTTGGTTCCAGGAATCAAGCTTATCCAGCATTGAGCAACCAAAATTAACTCGGAAGCAACCCGACATCCTTGACCCTTCTCTATAGATGCACCAACCATATGTTGTGATCATACGCCAATGGCTATCGGAGACTCCTGCGCAGTTTTGCTGGTATATGCACCGCGTCTACAACTTCTTGGTAAATTTGCGTTGCTTTGGTTCAACCATCGTCGCATCACCCAGACACGATCTTCCATCGTGTTGAAGTGTGTTCAAATATTATACCTCGGTTGCTGATTCATTTTTTATGAATATGAATATTCAGAATTTTCTCCATGGGATTCATATAAGACTTCAGCAACAGAATTCGAAAATATTTGAGTTATATACTCATGCTTAATAATATAATTACTCATATATTATTAAGATAATACTCATAATATTATAATTAGCATGGCTCTTTAATAGTATTAACAATATTAGCCTTTGGAGAAATATACTCATAATACTCATGGCTCTTCTCCAAAGGCTCACTGCAGCAGCTTCCCAGGAAGATTTGGCCAAGAGCTCCATCCCGTACCATGCAGGTCTTTGGGGCCTAGCTCGATGCGCAAGGTGGGCGGCACGAGCTGTGAGTTACCATCACTTCATCAAATTGGTTAGTGAGAAATGGTAGATGAAGTGATGAAATACCTATTAGCTAATGAGCATGTATTGATTGGCTGCTAATAGGTAGATATTTGCCAATCAATACATGCTCATTAGCTGCAAATAGGACTGGCTCATGAGAACAAATCATCAATTGTTAGTGCCAAAGACGTCATTTGTGGACTATGGCCCCATGGCTTCAACAAAACAGAACTCTTATGAAGCAAACTGGGCAGTTCAGTTCCATTCCAGTTTGGCGGCTGGGACTTGAGGCTGAGCAGCTTCGGAGATGTTTATCGGACAGTGATTGAGAAGTTGATCATGAATCCTTGTTCTTTTTCAACCAAGGTGCTCTCGGTTGTGGGTTGCTGGAAATTCAACAACAACCATCAACAAACATAATGTGGCTCCACCTTTCGATGGGCAATCTGCTGAACGGCCTGCAGCTGCTTCAAGTTTGTCACTCGATTCCTCCCAGCTTCTCAAACTTTGAGCCATGGCTCCCATGAAAGCGATGAAGGTGATGAAGGCCAAGGCTACCATGAAGGCGATGAAGGGCGCCAAGGTGATGTCAAAGGGAGCCCTAGCCACTGAGTTGGCTGAGGCTGCTGGATTGAAGAAGGGCGACATCTCAAAGGTCTTGGACACTCTGGCTGAGATTGGCACCAAGGAGGTCAAGAAAGCCGGTAAGTTCACCCTTCCAGGCCTTTGCATGATCAAGACCCGCAAGAAGAAGGCAACCAAAGCTGGCAAGAGGATGATGTTCGGCAAGGAAGTGAAGATCGCGGCAAAGCCTGCCAAGACTGTGGTGAAGGCTTTTCCTGTGGCCGCATTGAAGCAGTCAATTTGAAGCTGCGGTTTTGAGGCCAGCGGCCAGCTTGCAGCCTACGACTGGTTGCATCTTGGGGCTTAGGTGCAGAGCCAGAAGTAGACAAAGCGTGGCTATTTGTACATGTAGACGTGTCCTTGGAATGCCATTTAACGTCATT
>VSDK01016610.1:317909-348818 GCA_009767595.1 Symbiodinium kawagutii | reverse complement strand
AGCAGGGGTGGCCCAAGTAGGTCGCATAGAATGGCTCATTCCCATGCCCCGTCAGTTTGTGCTGGACTTGCAAATTAAGTAGATTAAACTTTGCAGCAGTAGTCTTCCACGGCTTTAAGGCCTAAGTACTGAGTCCTGTTTGGCTCCACCACCAGAGGTAGTCGAACGCTTTGGCTTGGGTCATCGTTCCACTGGCGTGTACAGCATGAGCAGACCTCCTTGACTGGCTGTGACAAGATGTGTTTGATGACCCCGTTGGAGTGTGGATAAACGTTGGTGTTGGAGCGTACATGTATATAGAATATATCATTCAGTATGGACCGGTAGGTAATGTAATATACAGTACATATTGTTGTTCTAGTTGTTTATGCATACCGTACGATACGCCTATATTTCTCTAGAAGGCTTTCTTTGTCATGGAAGATAATGCACAACCCAAGAGTCGCATGGATCATTTTCCAGGAGTCCGGCAGTGACGATGACGATGTGGAGCGTCACATGGCACGCTTGGAACAAACCACCGTGAAAGCAAGGGACTCAGCCTGTTTGTTGTTTGAGATTTGAACTGGGGAATCCCTGTTGGGAAAGCAACTACAAACGAAAGCATAGCACAAAAACATTTCGACTCGGTATTTAGGTGTTCCCTGGTGTTCCACCGCCAGGGTAGTTTCTCAGATGGCAGTATCTTTCATTGCTGTCATTGAGGATTGGTTGCAGATTGGGATGGGATAGGAGAGGCACTGTTGTTCATGGCCGAATTTGATTTGAGAGGTGGCCGAACTGAGCAATTGCTTGTGTCCTGTCTAATGCCTTCTTCAAAACACAGAAAATCAGTACTCCAAAATTCGTCCGCACGAGGAAACAATTTTCATTTCTACAGGACTGTGTTGTCCGTTCAATGACCGGATCTTTGGCAACTTGCAACACCAAAGCCGAGGGAAACATGATTCTATACTCTGAGATATTCTGAGCGCCGAGCATCCCACGAAAGCATTGACTGCTTACTTGAAAGAAGGCGCATTGTTGTGATTGGATCAAAACTGAAGGCCCCACCACTGACACATTGCTGATCTTGGGTCTGGTTAGGTGTCAGAGGCAGACAAGTTGATTCTTCTGTTTGGTGCGCAGCGAAGATGAGTTTCGCAATTGTTCATCATCATTTCGCGATTGCCAAATACTTCAGAAAGAAATTACTCCAACAAAAGCTGGGCTCAAATCCCCCTTGTTCAGATTGATCAACAGCCCACATGTGCAACTTGAAAAGCTGCTCCGTTCGCACGGCTGAGGCATATGGTGTGTGGCCGCCGCCGTTTTTTCCCAGCCACAGCTGGTTTGCAATCAGCCCCTCAGCTATCCTTGGAGCTGCTATGTAACTGGTGATCAAGCCTGGTGAAAATGGTGAATAGTTTGCTATCCTGGATGATATTATCGGTGGCGATCATTTGCTTGGAATAGAAAAAATGACGAAAACGAAACAAATCATCCACGGTCAGCACTCAAGCAGATCAGATTCTTCCGCGCTGCTCCCTTGGACACTTGAGATGTTTATCTGATCTGGGCAAACACCAGTACCAGGGTTCTTTGCTATGTTTGATCAGTTGATTTAAATTAAATACTGTATATAGGCTATGAACGGTGAATATGAAATGTATACGTAATTATCGGGCCTTGTTTAGCAGATTAATGAGCTCAGTCACATCAATTCCAAAGCCTATGCTGTGGTCATTGCCAGTTTCATTTCACCACATGGAAACCAAATAGGGCAGCTATCATGGTCGCGCTTAGATGCACTTAGTTGCCAAAGACTCAATGTTTTTAAATATGACATTCCTCCGCCGATATCGAATTCAACCTGCAAGTGAAAAAACATCAACATCAAGTCTGGCGGTTGAATCAATAGATAGACCAATGACACGTGTTGTTATGCTGATTGTTTATGCCGGTTACGTAAATCAGGTTAGTCGTGCAGTTCTTCTTTGTTTCAAGCGAGGTATTTAAACCGGCTGGTGGTTTCAATCGTTTTGTGTTCTCCCTGCAAGTAATCAACAATGGTTGGTTGATTTGCGCATATTTTTCATGACGGGGTGGTTCAACTACCAACCAGTAAAGTGTAGTCTCAAGTCATCATTTTGTCAGAAAAATACTGTGACCACCTGGCCTAGGTGGAGGTTTGGGTGGCTTGGGCATAGCCACTGCATCTTGGATGATGACGCAGGCAGGTAGTGCTATGTGCAAAGTCCTTTAAAATGGATAGTCATGGATAACAGCTGGGGAGAATTGCGACCTCTACTGAGGGATAACAGACAATGTACCAACTATAGACTCCGACTCATTTCTGCACAAAAAGCACTGTTTTTGAATATCTTGACCTGCCAGTCAACGAGCAGCAACGGAGGCCTTTTCCACTCCGAAGTCACCAACAGACACTCTCTTCATCCGTAGAAGCTTCTCATCATCATCATCATCATCATCATCATCCTCATCATATCATCAACCAGATTAAGATCCGAACAAAAACACCGTTTCCACTCGTTTCTGTTGTGGTTGAGTTTAGAGGTCACCATGGAAGCGTCGTTGCCTGCACGACCAGGGCGTCCATAGGGTCTGACCGCGACCAGGGCGTTACCCATGTGGCGCTCTTATCTCGGAGTGGAAGGTGTCAGCAGGTCTCAAGGGTCTGGCTCACCTTGGTCCAAAATACAACGAGATGTACTGGTTGGATCTGGTTGGTGCTTTGGAACAATTTGGAAACATGTTTTCCCAATATCAGCAAATGGTTGGTTGACAAATATTTTTCATAGGGGTTGAAACCGGCAACCAGTGCAACAAGATCCGTCGCTAGAAAACATGTTGAGTTCTCAATGGCAAACATGCATGTAGTCTACACGTGTCAGCATGAATCCGTGGATGTATGCAATTGTGTACGAATTTGTATTGTATGTATGCACGCCTACGCGAACTCAGTATACACAAGGGTGTGGCATTGTTCAAGAATTCCCTTCAAGTCCCGACTCGCCTTTCTGAATTATCCATCCATCAGCTGGAAACAGAGTCATGAATCCTGATGCAGCGGCACAACTCCGGTAACATCATGGTATATCCATGCATATATATCCAAATTGTGCTCTCAAACGACGTTTTTTTGGATTGTGGGTTCCATTTTATGGATTATGCCCTATCGGGAATTGCCCAGGATGTCGGAATTGCAAAAGAAGCGCTGGCTTGGTCTTCCAGTGGTGGAAAAAATAAGTAGCGTAGCAAAATGCTTGTTGCATCGTCAAGGGTTTTAATTGGTTGCATCGACATCGAAATGTGGAGAGTCGTTGGGAATACAGTATTTTCTTTGTTGGGGGGTTCATCGATGTGATTCAATTGCATGTTCCCCGGTGTTTTGTTTTTGCAGTGAACTGGATCAACCATGGTTGGTACAATTTCCAATGTTTTGAATACCAACAAAACTCTTGATTATATATTTGGCTATGGGTCAATATTAACCAACCAATAATAGTGGATAATGACCAATAGCAATAAAGGGAAACAATGGCTAATGATAGGGGAACCAGGGTACGGGGTTTCGACCCATAGCCATATTTCATCAGTGTATTGAAAAAGCACTTGAATTCACTTGTCAGCTCCAGAGTCCTTGCAAACAAGTCCCACGAGCGGTCCTTGCTTCCTGAGTGTTTGCAGGACGGACAAGCAGCCAAAGATTTGCAACACCTGCTGCCTCGGCATGTTTGGGGTAGCTTATGAGTTTGGAGGGCTGCGAAAGAATTTTTGTAGCCGCCTTATTTGGTTGGATATTTTATGGCATAATTACTCACACTCAGCATGTGCATAGATAGAAGTATTTGCAATCTTCACACATATTAATGTATATTTGTTTATCCCGTGTTCGACTCAAGATGTATGTGCATACGCACGTTTGTACACTATGATAAGATGTTGTGCCAGTTCTACAGCTGGTTAGAATATTGCTGCTAAGATTTCAGCAGCCACTAGTGAACACATACCGGTGCTCGCGCTAGTGACCGAAGGCCTGCAGGTAAGTAGCAGGGGATGAAATCCAGTCCACACTGCTGTTTTGAACTCATAAACGAAGTCCTGAGCCACCTAAATGTATTCTTTTGCTGTGTTTCAATCAAACAAGTTCCTGGCCCAAGCATGAGACAATTGCATAAAGCAGAAGTGCCTAATTTATCCTCTAAGAGTGGTTTGTTCCCACATCCAGAAGATTGCTTTCCATGTCCACAAGAATTGGTCGGCTCATGGTGGGTTTGTCAAAACTGCAAATCTGGGGATGCGACAGACGCATCCTCGCAAACCTACATGCAGAAAAAACAGCAATGATAACCATAATCAGTGATAAGTTCATTAAGTGACATCATTTGCATCATTGTGATTTATTATCGCCTACACATTTACTCTCATGATACACAATGATTCATTATAGTGACAGGTATCATCATATCATTTTCACCATTGTGCTTCATTATCGCTGCACATTACTACTTGCTGGTTTTAAACACCTTCTATTTTCCCCAATGTAATTATTAACACATGGTCCGTTGACTTACGCGGAGTTTTCATGCCGGGGCGGTTCAACCACCAAGCAGATTAGAATGCACTTCTTCAACGATCGTTTCTTCCTCATTGTGAGACTTGCAACTGGCTCACGCCCAGGTGCAGCTGCGATGTTCAGGTGCTGATGCACGCGTGTGATATCTCTTCCCGAGATGCTGTGCATCGCTTAGCTGTGCTGCTGATGTGTGGCTTGGGTCATACTGAATCCTTGGAGATAAGGGATGATAAGGGTGCAATACTGGGTTGTTCTTTTTCTGTTTTGAGACATGGTAAGACCTGGTGTTTTCGCTGGTGAAAGAGTTGCATTGGAGAAAGCCTGTCGTCAGCCTAAACAGGTACTGAAGTCGAAGTTTGAGGTCTTGAAATGACATCAATTGGTTTCCATTGCTGGGGCAGACTGGGTTTAGAAACAGGATGCAACGGGTACTGCTGCGGTTCACACTTGGTTTTCCCATTCAAAGTGTATCCTTAGAGATGGCGGGTGTCAGCATCGTTGCGGCACATCGAGGTTCAAGAGGCGGCTGAGGCCATGAATGCATTGGGGCCCGTTTCGGTGCCCGTGAAAGGCGAGGACATCCCGTCAAACCGGGGCCGTCAGGGAAACCGGTGGCAGCCTTGGAGGTACGATTGATTGAGTTGTGATGTTTGTTTCGTGTTGCAAAGGTTGACAATAGGCATTGGTTGGCACCTAAAATGGATGAGCGAACATCTCACAGAGACTTGTGCTTACAATTTGGATGTCCGTGACCTTCGGAAATACATCGCCAATCATCATAGATCGTCACATCATCATGTCAAGGATGTGTTGCTTCGCAGGTGTGGTGCATGCCGCTGGCTTGTTGCAGGACTGCCATACACCCGAACGCAGGCTGTACATGGAACATACCAGAAATGAGAATCCACTTCTCAATCATTTTTCACCCATTCTTCACCCAGTACCCCCGAAAAAACCTGCGTTTGTGCAATGCTACTTGCCCAACTTTGGGTAATTGGCTCTGACTGGTGGTTTCAGTAGGTGTTGTGCCCTCCCAAAGGACCAAGAAATCTCGGTGGGAGAAAATTGACCCCGGACATGATCGTGTCACAAGTACGGACTGGTTTCCTGGAACTGTCGCAGAGCATAGGATCTTGGGGGAATCCTGGACATCTTCAAGAGAAGGCTCACAATGGTTCCGAAGATCCTCCATATGATTTGTTCTGCCTTGAACAGTCTCCTACAAAAACCAAGACCATCTCTGAAGCCGTTTGGTCTTGTCCGAGCCAACAGAACACAGGACCATTTGATTGCTCACATGCAGCACAGCCACTTGCAGCCGGTTCTCGCGCCGAAGATGGACGGAGCTGTCAACCTTCATGTTCGGAACTCAGCTCAGCTCGGCAGCAGAGAAGTTAGTTATGCGGTACACCAACCCAGCAATAGTAATTATATAGATGATACCAACCCAGCACAATGTCACATTGAATCGTCAGGAAAACATGGAATACACAAGTATACTACACCACCAGTAACCCGGATGACGGAGACCCACCGACTTGGCGTCCAAATTTAGGAAGGTTAGGGGCTGCTTGTGTTTGCAAAGTTTGGAGGTCCCAACATACGTGAGATATTTGGAGTGTTGATAGAATGAGTTTTTATAGTTTTTGATCCTGGTGAACAATAGTTTCATTCTCGTACTTCGCGACTATATGTTCGCGACTATATGGATCTTCAAAGATTCACAGCCACTGCTTGTGGTTCTCGTAGCATTGCAAGGCTCCAAAGGCTGTCGATCAGTTGCAAATCGTATTTGGAGGTGTGCAAAATTTGATAACAAAATGTTAAAAAATATTTGGGATGGCATGGGACTGTATTGGATCATCATGTTGTTGTTGTTGTTGTTGTTGTTGCTGTTGTTTGACGTATTGAAATAGATATGATTTTTTTATTGCATAGGGAGCACACACCACTGGGCATTTTATGTCCTGCCTTCATCACGATTCTGCACACGGGTCATGAGCAACATGTATATCTCTCTCTCTATCTATCTATTTATCTAATTATCTATCTATCTACCTATCTATCTATCTATTTGTCTGTCTATCTATCTATCTATCTATCTATCTATCCATCTATCTATCTATCTATCTATCTATCTATCTATCTATCTATCTATCTATCTATTACACCGTAAAATTTGAATGACTTGCTACTGTAACATGAATAAAGTTTTCACGAGGAAATGGCAAATGGTAAGCTGGGCACATTGGGAGCACAAATCTGTTTTGTCGCTCCAAACCTCTGTCATATGCACTGATTTGGCTCAGTCAGACCTTAGACAAAATGTTAGCACCATGTCAACCCACAAATCAGCAGTTGCACACTCTTGAGCACATCATCCGGTCCATATTCTTGATCATTGGACCTGTTGTTCCATTTGACGAATTGAGGGATCTATGTACCATGAAAAAATCATGAGAGATGATGAGCAGTTGTATTTCCAGTTATATATAGTATCTTTACATACCGTGTACCATACTATATAATCTCCCTCATGTTTGCATTTGCTGACTGGCAGTACATTTCCCATCGTTCATTGTTCAAATCCTAAATGCTTTCCATCAATTGACGTCTTTACAGAACAGGTGGGCCTACAAACCCCATTTGAATACATTGCGGGATGGGCTTGTGAAGTGTGGAGGGTGCTCAAGCATTGTTCCAAGCTGGATGGGAAACCTGTGAAGAACAGTTGTCGCACAAAGAAATCATGTCATGTGCAAGGATTTTATAGGGGATGCTGCAGATTTGTTGGCAACGCATTCTGAAATCGTGATCTTCCACTTGTTGGTGGTCTTCTGGTTTTCCATAATTTTTGATATCCCAAAAGTAACAAGACCGAGTATTTGCACTCACAGCTGCGCATGTTCATGCTAAAAGTAAAGCCATTTGTAAGGTTGACAGTATGTATGTGAATGATCAAGGTTGACAAATTGTTTGTGCTTGAAGCCACCAGTTTCAGCAATCACTGCTCATCAATCACTGGTTGGTCATTCACTGACCACTTCGAAACCAGCATACTTCTCAACCAGTCACCACTTACCTACAGAATTCCCAACCAATCACTATCCATCAGCTCCCTCACCAGCAGCATGCCAACCAGTCATCATCCATCAGATGCCCTGCCCACTTACTAGCATCCAACCAGTCACCCTCAGCTCCCGGCAGGAAACCTTTAGCGACTTGAGCCACTTCATCCTGTTCAGCTCGGTGGCTGCCCTGCTGGGCTCTCCTGGGCACCTTGGCCGGGAACGGCTGGAGCCGTTCAGGGTATCCCGTTTCATCCCTGAGCGGTGCCAGGAGCTACCAAGAGTGGTGTAACCAGATGGTACATAAGGTACGAGCTGATGCCATGGTACTAGGGACTCCTTGATATAGTTGAGAATCGTTGATGATAGTTTGTCATGCTTGAGTTTGGTCTCGGTTGATCGCTGTCCATCAGAGGATTACCTGTAGTACCTGTTCATCACTGTTAGTGATTGATCTTTTTGCGGGAGTTTCCATGAGCAGGCACCCAGTGGCCCAAATCAACCAGTTCAATGCCCAGTTGTTTGTATTTTTTTCACCTCCGGGGGTCGGATGAGTTGTGGTAATTACAACAAACAAAAAAGGAGACCCCAGCAGCTGTGGTTATTAATCAAGAGGATGGCTGTTGGAGGCTTCTAGTTGAGCAGGACACTTCTGTAATGCATCTCAAACCGCTTATTAGAAGTAGCTGCAGTGAACATGGGGTGAAGAGACAGTTGGATGGCTGGGTCTTTGTCAGCCACCCGTCCAACTTATAGTTTGGTTTGTGCTACATCCAATACACATGCTTATATTATAGAGTCCTCCCAATTCCTGTTTTTGCTTTGCGCAAGAAATTGTTTGTCCATGAATGATGTGCCCCAAACGTGACGGTTTCTGCATAGAAGTCGTACTGTAGTTTCCACGTGGTTGGGATATCATTCATTGACAGCCCCATCTGGGTTGTCTTTGCATCCATTTGATATCATATTGATACTATTTGTAACATATTTTATACATGTGCATTTGTACGTATACCTATCTGCAGATGTCCACCAGGGAGCCTTTCGCGCTGTGGTGATGACGATCTCCCAGCATCACTGCATTGCACAAAGGCAGGGAAACTATGCCGCGGCCAATTCCTTCCTCGATTGCTTTGCCCTGCACCGGCAAGCGAAAGGCTGGGGTTACTCCGCCGTCCCGCTGCCGTGCGATGTTGCGACAATGACCCAGACCCAGTTCCCTCTGTTGGTATTGGTTTCATTGATTCGTTTGATTTGTTTTTTGACGTGAGAAATTGTTTGACAATCATCGATCGAATCACTGATCACAAATCATCGACATGCTCAAGCGTTTGATCAAATCTACTGCTTCTGTGCCTTCAAAAAACCAAACATTCATCAAGAATCATCGATTGTGAATGTCCACAAGAAATCCTTGCAGCTTGAAACATGGCTTGGGAATCGGCAGGTTTGCCAGCACTGAGTCTGCAATGGGGTCCATGGGCGGAAGTGGGCCGCTTGGACTGCAAGACCTCACGCACCATTACTTGGTAAGGCAATAAGAAATATCACCAAGATCCACCAAATATATGGATTATGGTGCTGCGGTATTTGTATAGTAACACCAATCAGCACTTTGTGGTAATCAAGTATAGTAGTGCCAAGCAAGAAGTAGTGGACAATGGTGACTATTATCCCATCATATTAGCTCAAGGACATCACATCGTGACATCCATTGATATCACCAGCTGAGGGGTTGGTTTCTGTTGACTCAGCTCTTTGGGAACGCTGGCTGGTTGCGAACGAGTCGCTGTGGGGTGCGAGTTCGTGTGGCCGGTCACAGACCCATTTCGAGTTGCCTGCTTGAAACAATCGCTTTACAATGTATGTAATTTGGGGATGTTTGAAACATTCTTTTTACAATTTACTTTGCATTTTTTTGCGATGTATACGACTACTGTAGACATTCATTGGTTGATATGGAACGTGACACGCAGCAAAGATGAAGCAGTCTTGACTGGGCTACCCCAATTTTGGCAGCGGCAGGAGTAATATTGAAATCCTAGCCAATGTTAATGTTTGAGGCTGATCTAGATTCTTGTTTGGTGACGAACGGGTGAAGTCCATCAAGAATACAGTTCGGAAGTCCTGAACCTATATGAATGTTGTCATGAATATTCTTGTGGACACCGATCCTGTCCTGTTTGCCCTGGATTTGAAGTGTGTTTGCCACAGGCCGGATCTTTGAGTGTTTTTTGTGAGCTATCTATTTCTTTGGTTCATTTGGTGCTGCCCCCAAATCATCTGATTTTTTACCATTTACAGTAAATGAACAAGCCATTTTTTGAGTTCCCTACTTTGAGAAACCAATCATATATACATCCTCTCCTTGTTGGGAGCCCACTGAATCCACCTGCAATCAGCTGGGCTTCCCATGATCTCGGCAGGGATGGCGGCCCGCAGCGGCGTGGGTGGTCCTGGCTTTTGGGCGCCTAAGATCCATGCAGCGGATGCCTTGCAGGCGGCTGGGGGGGGTCTCAAGCCATAGGGATACCCCAAAATGGTTGGTTTATGTTGGTTTACAATAGATGTTTGATGCAGGATTTTGGGGTATTCTATGAAAGAATTGCATTTGATCTACAATAGATGTTTGATAAAGGATGACCTGGAGGGCACCACATGCAGTTACTAAATCCGAACTTTGGACAATTCCTAAAATGCAATTTTTCCTCGGATGGCCTCGACGGGCTGATTTACCATAGTTTTGGAGTGGCAAGATGCTTAAGTGGCATTCTCGTCGAACAGAACGTGCAGCGAACTCTTCATATTCCTGTGTGATGTCCTGAATTTGTTCTGATCACATGTAGTATCATCTAGTTAGACTTACTTCAAAACGGGTCCTGACCTCAAAAAAGAGCGGCTTGTTGTGATGATTTTTCCCGCTCAGCTTTGCCTGAAGGCTCTGGGATCAGTGCTTGCAGCGTCGACCAAAACCAGCTCGGCATCCAAGAGAGATATGACAAGATCAATGCGTCAAGATTAACCAAGCAACTAATGGGGGATAATCCGGCAATCATAGGGAAAACAATGGTTAATGATAGGGGAACCAGGGGGACTAAGGGTTTTGACCCACAGCCACATGACAAGATCAATGCCGTTGATGTGCGTGTCTTTTGAAAGGGATACTTCAGCAGCTGTTGAAATGTGTGATGTTGATGGATCTTTTCAAACAAGGTGGCAGGCATAATATGATAGATTTGGATGATAGTAGGGGATACTTCACCAGCACACTGTTACAATGTTTGGGCGCGCGTGAGTTAACAAGGTAAACATGCATAGAACACACATTAAACGTTAGACAGGTTACATGTAATTACATCGCATCTGTATTGTATATTTCTAAAGGGGGATGCAAAATAAATTAGTTGGATTGTATTCGTTCCGATGACATGCAGACAAAGCCGATACAAAACGAGTATTATCAGACAGTGTTGGTAAACGGTTACTTTCCAAACAGAGGGTGATTATATATATTCAAGAAAGGTGATGTGTTCGGACCAAAATGGTACCTGAAAATTAAACACTCCTGGGTTTAGGCATCCTTGGTTGACATTCATCCTGTAGAATCCCTTGTAGTTGACACACGCACACACACACAATGGTGCAGCTTGGCATCGTCAAAAACCATGGAGAAAAATGCACGGCAATTTGGAAGGTGCTTTTCATGCTTCGGCTGCCATGGTTGATCCCGGGCAATTTCCACCACAGAGATCAATCTACCTATGGGTATTTGGTGGGTTTATCACCTATAAATGCTTAATCATGGCTCATGTGGGGGGTTCCCTATTTTGAGAAACCACCATTTCTTTCTATCGCCATGCACGATGGGTATTATGTCTTTGATAAGATGCAATACCCTAAGTTTGGTATTTGCTTAAGTGGCTTTGGCACACGGAATTGCTGAGCGTCAAGGTTCGTATGGGTCAACATCCTGGAAACGCAGTAGGTTGGTTCACTTTGTTCCGTCAAAATCCGTCAAAATCCGTCAAATACAATACAGAAAACCACATGTTATACCTTACTCTTTACTTTGCTTGGATCGCAAGAGATGTTGGGATGTTGTGGATGTTGCAGGTGACCAGAGTAGGTTGGCATATGAGTTGTTGTCTACTGTATGAGTTGTTTCAAGCATGTATCGTTTATCTTTCCATTAGTACAAGCGATTGGCTAATTAGTATAGGTTTTGTAGAGGATTCTTCGAGCTAGTGATGTTGAGTTCGGCTCATGTTTGAGAGCTCATGTTTGAGCAGTGTGGCCATGATGAACTGAAAAGAGGGCTGGTATCATATTTTGCATATGCTCTAGACCACGTTACTGCTGGGATTCATACCCCTGCCAGCCCCATGTGCTGCATCAAAGGTCCATCGGTGATTGGCATCACACAAGTGAACTGGTGGGCGTCTCCAGTTCAAGCCTGGCGATTGGTTGGGACTTCCGTTGGACACATCTCATAGTGTGACAAGAAGAGATGGGGCATAGGCATAGTTGGACAAGCACACTGGACCTGGGTGGGCCATAGTTGGAAACATGAACATGAGCTGATTATTCAACAGATCTTGTTGGAATGTACATGCGTTTGGACGTGCATTTGCAGTGAGCATCAGGGTGCTGGGATATGGCAGAAGCGTCGTTAGTGTTTGGAAGTTACCCGAAAGATCCAAGTCATACTGATAAAATGGCTTTCCTGTCACAGAACCTATTTGTTTGTTCTTGGGCATGTAGCAGACGCCATGTAGCAGATGCATGGCTTGGCTTGCGGAGACTGAATTTGGTCAGATGCGCACCCTACCCAGTCATCCCCTGAAACCAGCGTCAAACCAGAATCCTTCAGCAACTCAGAAGCTGAGCATCAAAAAACGTCATGGTAGAAACCACTTGTGCGATTAAGGAACAAGACATAAATTCTTTTTCGGAGGTGTAACCAGGTCGCTAACAGCTATTCCAATCAAGCTAATAGCTATTCTAACCAAGCTAATCAGCAGAAAATAGCTAGGAAAAACTCAGTTCAAGGTCACCCCACCAGGTCCAGGGTCGGCTTCACCGCGGGTCGAGGTCGGTTCTGCTGAAGCGTGTGCCATCGATGCCGCCCACGTGGTCCAACTTCAAGGACTACTGGGAGCCTCCAGGCGACTCTGCAACGGCACCAGCTGGCGTGAAGGGCACCCTGAGTTGGCATTGAGACTGCATCTGTTGCTGTAGATCTAAGTAGTTATAGTATTTACTGTAGACTTATTTACTTATTCAGCTTATATTTGTTCAACGTTCAACAATGTATCAATAATCACTATTGAAATCTCTTAGATTCAGACCCATTCCCAAACAGGACCCTGCAAGAATAGCATTTGCGTGCATTCGCTGCTTGGCCCACACCATGTGTTGTCTGTCTCATTTGTATCCATCGTTGAAGCGAACTCGATGAGATCGTGCCCAAGTGGCTGGATGATCCACCATTTCTACGTGGTTTACCTGTCAGGAGTGTCAATATTGTGTTTGATTGCCCGAGGCTAGTCATAGTTAAGGGCAATCATAGCTGATGAACTAATTCCATGGTCCCATGATAAGGAAACTAGATCCTTCCTAATTCATTGATGATGATGATACGCATTAGTCACTAAAACTATTTCCAGAGGCCAGAGGGTAACCATAGCTGGTAAGCCGCTGGTTCAATGGTAGCTTACCAACGCCATTGCCGCGCCGCTCGCCAGCTGGTGAGCCCACAACAACGGGTGCGATGAGGTGGGATCCAGTGGTGGGATCCCGGATATTTCATGATGGTTAGGAAGCACTTGGTGCTTCATAAGCTGGTTAGCCACCATCAGAATGGAGGTTTAAGACCACATTGATAGTGATGATGGTGGGAAGCTGTTTATCAATAAATATTATAGAAATATCAATAGGCATTGTTTATTGATGCTTTTATTGGCAGGTCGCTTTTGCTGATGCATGATGGTCAACCATGGCTTGAGTTTCGCGATAGGAATAACGAACAGGGATGATGAATAAATATGAAAAGTAAGCTATCAATATAGATAATATAGTCATTGACCCATCAATGATAAACCTATCAATGATTATTTGGACTAATCTATCAATGATATTTAGCCTTGCTAGTTTTGGATCAGTGAATCATTGGGTTGATGACTGACTATATTATTGGGTGATCGTCATTAACCCATCAATGACTACAGTAATTGGATTCACGCTTAACTTCTTTGTGAGTGATTGACTATGTCAGACTGTCCATAAATCATGGGTATGATCAGCCAACCAGTCATCAACATCATTTACACATCCTCACATTTATTGATTGACCTGCATCCAAAATTCTGATTTGTAAAGAGGCAACCATACAAGATTTGGCTTGTTTCAATTTCTCAGTGATGAAATGTGGTAAAGCATCCATAATTTGCGACCAGATGCTCACCGCATCACAACTCACAGTAACATGTGGTGTTCTCTACTGATTCCAGCCAGGCCCGTTTTGACCCCCTGAATTTCCAGCTTGATTCATGATGGCAAGAAATCTTCACGATGTAGCTATGGCTCGGGCATGGCTCGGGCATGGCTTGGGCATGGCTCGGGCATGGCTCGGGCATGGCTTGGGCATGGCTTGGGCATGGCTTGGTTACCCAACACACGCTGAACATGACCAGAAGCACCTGGCCGAATCCCAGCAGCGTTGCACCCCTGCGGTTGTTCAACATCAGCTGACCGCTGGTGAGCTGGAAAGATCCATCAGCATCAGCTGGTTTGGTCATAGTTGTTCTTTGGACTTCAATCGCCCTTTTGGTTCCTATGATGGTTTGTTTATTACTATATAAATGGTTAATAATGCTCTGGAAAACAGCACACTTTTGTTCCAAATCGTACTTTTGTCGGAGAATTTTCCCGAGTCGCACACTTTCGGTTCCTCGAGATGCTCAGGGAAGAGCCGTTGAAGAGCAGCCCTGTAACACTGGGAGGACCATTCTGCCTGGTGCTACTCCCGGCTGTTCACTATTGGGCTTCCGAAGCTGGTAGGGATTGGTTGGGGGATCATCATCAGACTCATGTTGTTCCATGTTATTCCCATGAAGCAGTCAGGAGAACCCATGCACAATGGTTGAAACACTGCTCCATTGAGCAATCTTATGAAGAAACAGCTTGGTGGTTTTTTCAAAAGGAGCTATGCCACGGTTCCTTTGAAGATTCCCCATCAATCAGCCGTTCCAACACTTGCTCAGTGCCCCAAGATTGGGTGCTGATGGTTTGCATAGTTGCTGGACATGGACGATTGGCACCAAGCCACGAATCAAGACGGGAATCAACGATCTGCTTTCATCTTTCAAACTCTGTTGTAAAGGTGGAAGGTTTGGACGATGAATTACAGATGTTTGCAACCACCTTCAGTCAAGGTCACAAGGTAGACTGTTCCAATCAACCCTCGATGTTTGACCATTGCTTGAAGTGAACTCCTCTACCGCCAGCCTGCTGCACCTGTGATCGTCATCGCTGCAATGAGATTCATGATTCAGTAACGACGGTCATTGGTTCTGTTTGCTTTGTTAGTTTCCGTGGTCATTGTTATTATTATTATTCTTAGTGTTGTCGTTGTTGTTGTTGTTGTTGTTGTTGGTGGTGGTGGTGGTGGTGATGGTGGTTATATCCCTGGTGTTTCTGTATACATCCCCAGTGTTGTTGCTTATATCCCTAGGGTTGCTGGTGATCTCCCCAGGGGTTCTTCCCTCTTCGCATCTTCGCAGCACCAGGAGATGCCACAAGAGCGCTCAGAACAGGCGAGATCAGCTGGGTTCGGAGTGGGCTCCTTGCAAACCCATCCTTTCAAAGCCATAGGTGGGCTTTGAATCACTTAACTTGTAACTTTTTATAACTACTACTTGGTGGTTTCCTCTGCATTTTCTGTATTTTCATTAATTTTAGCATGGGTGGTTGATTGACACATCTTTTTCATAGGGCTTGTAACCACCAACCAGTTATGAAGTGAAGCAAGATCACAACCAAGTCGTTTATGATTGAACCTTTAAATCTTGGTTGCTGAATTGAAGGAAGATAAAAAGCGTTGAGTTGCAACTTTCCCATGTGTATCTCTTAAGACGCAATCTCCGGGCATTCATCAGCATCACAGTGAGTGTGGAGGGTAGACAAACTAGCGCTGGTTTTTGAGAGTCCTTCATTCTGATGATATGATATTCATTGTTATTCCCTGTATGGGGATATGAATTGTATCATCATCATCCCAGATCTCAGGTTGGGACTACCAGTCAAGCAGAGAATAAATCGGATAGAGGCATTGTTGACATTGTTGGCATCGCTGCATGACCATGTTCACAGTGGCCAGAACCTGTAGCTTCGAGGATCAACTCCACAGAATTGGATACTCCAAGGGATTGAAGATCAAGATAAAGCATGACAGATGAATTCCAAGGGCACCTGTGCCCGGCTTCGCTCGGCACCAGGCTTAGGAATGAGCGCCATCGGAAACATTGGCGCCATGACTCGTGGGCTGAACATGTCCTTCGCAAGCAGGAGACTCAGAGGGTAATGACTTTTCAAAGCTATTTGTAGCCCACATGTCATACGCTGAGTCCATCAGACAGAGTGTCTACATTGGGACGAGGGAGCAGATACTATGATGATCAAGTATGCAGAACCGCATGCGTAGAAGTAGTTTTTGGTCGATTCTACGGGTCATTTGTGAAAGGAAAACATGATAGATATATTGAGGAAACTCATCCGTAGATGGGTGACACCCCTCGACACCTTTCGAAGTAGCATAGGAGGGTCAAAGATGGACGGTTGAAACAGTTGAGGGTTTGTAGGCGGAAAAAAAGTCATAAAATTGCTAAAAGACATTGCTTGTGATGTTCATGGGGCTGGCTGTGGCTAATCAGCAACCAATTAACCAAGAGCTAACACGGCTAAGAATTCGATATGATACAGCCGAGTGACAATGTAGGGACTGAGTAGATTGAATAGTAAACAATGATCGAATGTGATTCATTTTGTGAGGGGCTATCAAATACTTCATATATATGTACTGTTCCCTGGACCTGGGAGGCAGATACTTCATGTTTTTTGTCTCCACGCTCAGCCAATTTTTGGTTGGTTAGAGTACATTGAATACCAATGGCAGGGTATTGGAAGTGAATGACTGATGTTCCAGTCTCCTTGGCATTGCTTGTTTCATTTTCATACCCATTTTGTGATAGTTTCCTGATGATGTTCTTGCTGTGAGATCCTTCTTTTTATATCCGCCAAAATATCATGTACAAAAAAAATAAGCCCCACACGACAATGCGCTTGCCAAGTTGTTTCCATCATTCCGGCAAAGTGGCAAAGTGGCAGTAACCCCCCCAGGTGTCCCATCCAGGTTGTCAAGTCCACAATGGTCTTATTGTTGCTGGTACTGATACCCCGATTCTTGTTTCAGACCATTGTTAGTTCATGGTTGACCCCCATCTAATCATGATTGCCAACAGTTACTACTCATCGTACACCTCTATTAGTATCTATTGATATTTAATTTGAGCCACTACTGCTGTTGCAACCGGTCTTAACTTCTCAACCATTTCTGAATGACCCATATTGTGGCTGTACCAGCTAAGCCGGCTTAAGCTAAATTGACCATGATCCCCATGGTGAATCATGATTTTAGCATAGTCATGAGTGTGTTATTTCCAGAAAGAAGGCTCAGAATGCGATTAACATTCATTGTAGCATAGCCATTGCAGTACTTGGTTCATCATGATCACCCCAATCATAGCTATGGCTCGTTGGTCCCCCGAGTGTGCACAAGGCAGTGGTCTCAGCCGCCCGCGAAATGTGCCAGGAGCAGGCGTGTGATCAGAGATTAGTGGTCACGTGTGTGTTTTTTTAGCATTATTTGTTTGCACAGAATAGCATACATAAATACAGATATATACACATGTTCACATACAACATTCTGCAGGTTTACATAAACATTAAGATCTGTGCAAAACTTGATTGGTTATATTGTTTGTGTGGCTGATGACTATGTCATGATTTCATATGTATATGTGTTTAGCAATAGCAGCGAAGCAACGAATAAGATATATTGAATACAATTATGAACACATGCATTGAATCATCAATGATAGTTACATGCACATGGATAATCACAATAGCAAGGCAATCATAAACTCAAATAAAGTAATCTATAAACTCAAGCAAGAAGAAAAGGGATATAATTGGCATATCATATAAGAATCAATCGGGAATAACCAACAGTTGTCAGGACACAGCTGATTTATGCTTGTCAAAGTTCATTGATGCCATCAGCTTTAGGAGATGGTAATCCAGCTCCAGAGTTACGATGAGCCAATTGGACAACTGACTGAATTCGTGCAAACTTTGACCATGGCTGGTATCACCACAAGGAGACCAACAATGATAGGATGATGTGTGTATGGGCCAATTGCTGTAGAAAGCAAGACAGCCCGCCTCCTCTTTTGGGATGTTCAATGGAGGTACGCGGTGATCCACACATCCACACAGTCTCCTGGTGGCCTGCTGTGGCTGAAATTGTTCGCATTGAGGTTGATAGCACCAGGGTTTGATACAGGTACAATCTGCACTTGAACACACCTACATCCATGCACAAAAGTACTTAAAATGTAAGATACGTGTATGTCCAAATGCATCCATACATACATCACATTCCATTACATGGTATCACATGACATTGCATTACATGAATTCAGACATTTCAAGATTACAGTAGATACTACAACAATAGGTATACACATTGATTTTGACAGTAGACACTTGGGCGAAAGGCTTCTATAGATCGTGGAAGTGAGGATAGAGAACCAATACAGATAGATCACCAGGTTGCAGATAGTATTGTTATGTCAGCTTCTTTTTAGACTCACTGAAAAGAAGTCAACATACTGCCTCAGTGTTCCCAATAGCTCCTTACCAATATTAACTAACAGTAGATGCAGATCTGGGACACAAACCGTAAACCATTCAATCCTGTTCACATATTTGAATATGTTGGACCCCTTTGACCACTTCACCCTTTACAACGTGACTCGCCGCCGGCTAAAGCTAACACAGGTTGAGTACTGCTGCGGCGAGCTGTTGACCTAGCTCGCTGGTGTTGTCCTAGAGCCCAATGAGCTGGTTGCTTTGAACTTTGAACATAACTTTTGATAGCTTTGTTTGCCTTGGTTTTTGCCAGGTAAGAAGGATCCAGAGGAAGACAGTGAGTCCCCAAGCGAGTCGGATTCGGAGGACCACGAACAGCCTGCCTTGGCCAGCAAGGGACTGTGATTTTTGCTTAACTGGTTGGACCATTAGAACTGCTAATCTATAGCCGCTATAGCCACCCACAGAAGACAGCTTGGTTAACTTTGAGGTGGTTTACCTCAGGGATGCAAAGTCTTGCCACATAGGAAACGCGTCAGCATGTCATTGCGATGGCACACATCATCCAGAGTCATTGGTAAAGCCGAACTGGAACATGCAACATGGTGGCTCAGGAAATTTCCGGCAAGCAGCAGAGAGAAACACCAGATGGATTGCTCATAGTGACTAGCCAAGCATGTCCGCATAAGGTTCTACGGCTTAAAAGCCAGCCAGAAGAAGAAGCACAAAATTGTCCGGGAATGATTTTATTGTGAGAAGCAAATTCCATATCTGGAGGAAGGCAGCAAATCACCGTCCAGCTGTGTTGATCCACATTTGGACAGCTCACTGCCCGGAAGAAAAAGGCGCTACATGTTGTTCTGTGCACGTTAGGTGAGGAACCTGCAATTCAGATCCACAGTTGGAGAAAGCAGTATGATGATGATGATGATGATGATGATGATGATGATGATGATGATGATGATGATGATGACGATGACGACGATGATGATGATCCGTGTTTGTGCCCGTGCTCCTGACAAATCCAATTGATTACTGTAGCAGTTCTGCTTGTTGAGACTTCATTCATAAGCTTCGGCAGAGCCCTCGTCAACTACAAGCATTGCATCGCTCGATACAACTTCATCAATTCACCTGAGTACTTGTTGACTCACATGTTTAGCCAACGTTCGTTCCAAGTCTTGCTTTGAATGTGTGGGACACACATGATCGATATTTGTAGACTATGGTTGCAGACTTTTGCTGTTCCATCTATTCCCTTTCATGGCAGGTCATTTGGGATGAAAAGAGTCGCATCATCGGGTCAATGAAAGCATGCGAGTCTTTGATGTTTCTTCGTCAAGTCGTCAAATATTGGTAGTCAAATGTCTTCAGAGAGTAGGTGGATGTTTCTATAAGTGTACGCAGGGAACAAATTATTTTTGGGGGTTCAGAATCCGGAACTCGTCCATGAACCTTTCTCTTCATCATAGCTGCACCAAGAGTTTTGCTCAGACCATAGACTCAGTCGCACAGAGTGCTGAGCAGACTGTGAAGAGTCAGATACGTTGACTCTTGCTGATGGCCGCAAGCTCATTTCTTGCTGTGATGAAACACCTCTTCCGCCATTATTAGTCACCTTCAGTGTGTTGCAAGACCATGTCTCACAGTTTTTGGTGATCAAAACAGGCCATAGGAAGCCAATATCATTAATATCACCATATGTTTGAAGCACAATGAAGTTTAGATACACATATTTAGATATCTTTAATATATAATTATACATATATATCTATATTTAAATAGATGATAGATTAACCTCTCCCTATTTTCTTGAAGTCATTTGAATGATGATTTCGCCAGAGGCACCCCATCCTTTTTTCCAAACTGTGTGGACTCCTCAACCGAGGCGCAGACAGCATTGCAGGCCATGAAACAACAACGCCGGCAAATTGCTAGAGAGGCAGGGCTGTTCTGCAACACGTGATGGTAATATAAGATGGAAGTGTGTATATGTTATTAACATCTTCAAAGAAGCGACCAACTTGAAAGTTTACAAGAGTACAAGGGAAACTTGAAGTATGTATATTTTTGAATATTTTTTGGTGTGTATATATATATACATACACACGGTTATTATATATACAAACTTGATGACTTCAACAATTAAAATGTACTAATCAGTGTACCAACGTTGTTTAGCCACTAGGAACATGTGTTCTTTCAATTGTTTCAGTGATCGATGTGGAGTTCAGTAGCTTGTGGATTGGTCCTCGCCAACAACGTAGCTGATCAACTTGAAAGCTGCGAGACTGGTAGCACATCCAAGCAACTTCAAGCACTGGATTTGTGAAACTGGATGAACTATGCCTTGAATATTGATGATGACATGTGATGACATTCATGTTAGTAATCTACCCATTTTGTGGCAAATCCTTGGGGTTATTTCCCCGGTCATGCCATGGCGCCGCCGGGCCCAGGCTCGACGAATTCGAGCTACCAAGCTTTTTGCAGAGCAGCAGAGGCTGCCAGCCGATGTGGTCACGTTAGGACTGTAGCATTTGCAGAGTTTCGATCTATTGTTTTTGGAGACTGCTTAAAGGGTCGAAAATGCTAGAAAACTTGATAGTTAAATTTGTTTTGTTCATCACATTGATGGGAAAAAAATGCAAAAGATGGGAAATCCGATGCAGAACTCTGCCCTGCCACTGGTGAGGCCATGGTGGGTCCCATTGCAGTGCAGCTCTCAACGGCAGGGCCACGTGGAGTCCGGTTGGGAAATCAACCAACGACATCGCAACTACCACTGCTAGCAGCACATTCTAGGATGTTGAACATGCTCTCAATATCATTGCACTAGGCATGTGCTTATGATCTTTCAGTAGGCATGTTCCTTTAGTGACTCACTTAGCATCGCCGGCTTACCGTAGTTTGGTTCAAGGAGGTGGGGTCCAACCCCTATATCCAATTTTTTGAAGGTAAGCCTTCAACAATTTTGTGGGGCACGAAACCTGCACATTTCGTGCCCCACAAACTTTGGGGTTCGTACCCCTCCCCGGTGATGGCCGGGGGTGTTGGCTTGGTGGCTGGGCCCAAGCTGTCGGATAGGGTCTTTAGCCACGAGTTCGACGCCAAGGCCAAGTATGTGCTCTTTGAGGCCCTGGACGATCATGGCATGCCTCAGGGGCTTGCCCTGGGGGAGCTGGTAAAGAGGTATAGAGGAGATCAAGACGGTACTTTCTGCCAGATCAAGTACATCCAGGCCCAGGATCCCTACTATCGCCATTGGGCCGAAACCCAGTCAGGTGACTACAAGTACCACCACTTTTGCCGGCTGCCTTTGAAGACCTGCGAGAGAAAGGTAGGGAAGAAGGAGGTAGTCCATGTGCAGAGGTTCGCAGTGGTGAGTTCCGAAGAGGTGGCACGAATTTTGGCTGAGTGGAAGCTCAAGCCTCTGACTGGGCCCAAAGACACCTACAAGGGCAAGCCGCTGGAGGAAGAGAAGCCACCCGGCCTTTCTGCCAAGGCCAAGCCAAAGAAAGGTGATCGTGAGCAAGATGATCGCGATGCCTATGGCTTGCACACCCCAGACTTCGATTCTAGTGAGGAACCAAGTGTCCCAGTGGATGCTGGGAGAGGTCGACCGGTGGAGCGCCCAGGACATAAGCCCAAGAAAGGGAGTGAGAGGGGTGCCCCTAGGAGTGAGCCTGCTGCTAGGGAGAAGGCGCCAGAAAGAGCGAAGAGGGTGGAAGCTGGAGGATCCGCCGAAAGAAGAAAGGTTCCCAAAGGAGGCCAGTCAGCTCTGGATGCAGTTTTGGATGATGGGGCTGAAATGTTACCACCAGACCCCAGAGCCATGGAGATCGATACGGATGCGCTGCGAAGGAAGCTAGGTGTGGTGAAGTCCAAGACGTCAAGGGCTGATGCTAGTGCAGTGCTGGCATCCAGGATTCAGGAGGAGGCTAGCAGCAGTGAGAGGTCCAAGAGGAAGAAGTCAGAAGATCGAGACCGAGTGATGGACCTGATGAAGGCTCTGACGTCATCCAAGAGACGGCGAAGGGAGTCAAGGAGCTCAGAGGAGGAGTCGCGAGCAGAGGATGACCTCATTGGAGGTGGTGCCAGGGGAGACCTGGCAGCCAAGCAAAGGAGGCTGAAGAGGTTGGCCGAGGAGAAGCCAGGTGCCCTTTTGACACGGGGCTATGCTTTGATCCATGATCAATTGGGCACTCTGTTCGGGAGTGGGGCGGCCAGTAGCCGAGATGCATCCTCGGTGTTGCAGCCGGGGGCTTTGAGGTACCTGCTGACGTGCGCGCTTCCAATGGTCAACGCCAAGATGGTGGGTGAAGAGAGGCTAAGGGAACTACGAACCTTAGCCACAGCGCTGGACTTGGTGGTCACGGGCAAGGCAACGGAGGCTGCAGACTACCTGATGCAAAGGTACAAGAGTGTGCTCATGGCCATCAGAGATGGCACCAACGTGGCCTCAAAGTTCCTCGAGCTCATCCCGCAGGAGGCTTACCCCACTGGCTCCACAGATGGTGAGGTGCTCTATGCCAGGGAGACGGCGTATAAGACTGCTAGGTCTGAGGCCCTGATAAACAAGATCACGGGCTAGGGACTCGGCGGGGGGACATCTGTGAAGGCCAAAGCAGAGTCCCCTCAACGCCACCCAAAAGCTGGAAGAGCACCAGCAATCAAGAGGCCAGAGAAGCAGGAAGAGAGGAAAAGGAGCAGATCACCTTTGCCCAGGGTGACATTCGAGCGACAGGCAGCCCCAGTGACTCCATCGAAGAGCGAGGACGAGAACCCCCATCTACTGAGGATGAAAGATGCAAGGGAAGCTGTGCAGAGAAAGGAAGGAGAAAGCAGAACCGACTGGAAGAGAAGGGTCTTTCAGTACAAGAGGAGCCAGGAAGAGAAGATGGGGGAGGGCAGGAAAAAGTGAGGACACCCCTGGTGGAGGCCAGGGATAAGACTTCGGATGCCCTGGTGGTGGCCAGGGAAGTTAATTCGAAATCCCTTGAGGAGTTGCCCGGGCCGACCTGGGTTTCTGCTGTGAGGGTTGGATGCAACGAGGCTGGGTCGATGAATTCATCCAGCCTAGTTTCACCGTTGGCTGAAGCCGTGCAGCACCCTGTGAAGGCAGGGGATTCTTTTTCAGGGACTAGCCCTGAAGTTTCACGTGTTGGCATGCTTGCAAGTGTGCCAGACGGTCAGAGGTGCATAAGCTCTGGTCCTGCAGGCCATGACCCGTGTTTGATTGCCCGGGGTGCTTCCCAGGTAGATCCTTTGGTATCACTGCCCCCCAACCAAGAAGATGGAGGTTGTGAACTGGTTGAGTTATTGAGTCTGGTTATCAATGATATCAAAGAGTTTTGTGAAGTTTGTCGAGGTTGCGATAAGGGAAGCGCCAGCAATTTGCAGTTAGTGGTTACTACATGGCAGCTCCTACTTGCTACCCCCAAGGACGGGAAGTTTCTTAGGTTTTGGATGCATCACTGTTGTGAGCAAAGCACCACATCGCCATGTCGTGGAAGGGACGTGCTTCCTATGCCCTGTCCACCGGTGGGGGCTGCCATTAGGTTGCTGCGATTTTTCGTCAAGGACAAGTGCGGCAGGATCAGTACAGAAGAAGTCCTGCATCGACACACCAAGACCTCGGGGCGCCAACAGTGGAAAAAGACTGTGAAGATAGGTTGCCATCAGCTGTTCCGCGTACTTTGTGTGGGAGTGTTGAACGGGCTCACTACTGGTTGGGATACTAGGCTTTTGGTTGGAGGCCCCTTTACTATGGCTCAGAAAGTGGCGCTGGAGAACATTGAGAACATGATCAGGTATCATGCACCAGATCCCAAAGCGGGGTTCCCTATGAAACCGTTCAAAGAATTAGTGAAGAGCAAGAACTTAGACTATTCAGGAGATGAGGTAAGCCACGCGCTACCCCTCAAATTAGGTGAGTTGTTGCCTGGCCTGCCCAAACAAGGTATTGCTGGCTCGCTATGTGCAGTGGAGGCTGCAGGATCTCAGGTGAAGGCCTGGGTTGAGGATCCCTACATCACGCTGAAGGACAAAGAGCTGTGGCCGGACAAGGTACCCCAGGCCAAGATCAACGCGTCGAAGAAGGACTGGTATGAGGTCTGTGCCACACTGGTTGAACGGGGTATCTTCGAAGCTATTAGCCCTGAAGATATTTTTGCAGTGGATGGCTGCCCTGTGCTCAACGGGGCCTTTGCAATCGAGAAGAAGGGCAAGTCAAGGGTCACGCGTCTCATAATGAACTTTACACCTTCGAATGCATACCAAAAGCTCATGCCAGGGGATCTTGGCACTTTGAGCAGTGCGAGTGCATGGTCCAACATCATCATCAAGGAGAAGGAGGTACTTCTTTGGAGTGGTGATGATCAACAAGGAGCATTCTATGCATGGAAGCTACCCAGTAGCTGGAGGCCATTTATGGCGTTTAGATGGCCTGTTCCAGGGTCCTTGGTGGGGAGCTCATTGCAATGGGTATGGATGACTTCACGGGTAATTCCTATGGGTTGGATCAACGCGGTATCTCTCTTTCAACATCTGCACAGGCAGTTAGGAATGCGACATCCTCCTGAAGGTGCTGGACATGCTGAACATCATGAATGGCGTAGAGATAAGCCTGTGCCGTTGGACTCAGGTGGACAGGTGAAGCATTTTGTCCAGTACTATCTGGACGACTTCGATGCTCCAGAACTTGTTCCCAGTGAAGGCTGGGAGTCCCTAAGAGGACAGATGAGCCCCATCCACTGTGCGCAGAGGAGGGCCTATCAGACATGGGGCGTGGGCATAGCTGGAGACAAAGCTCATGTCCGAGAACCTTGCGTGGTCAGGATGGGAGCTTCGATCGATGGTGTTCAAGGCTTGGTGAGCATGCCTGTGGAGAAAAAGATGGAGGTGGCCTGGTTCTCCCTGTGGCTGCTGGGACAGAGTTGGCCATCAACAAAAAGTAGACTGATGGTGTTGGGACGCTGGGTGAGATGCTTTGAGTTTCGGCGACCGCTTATGAGCTTACTCAATGCAGTATGGCCAAAGGGAGACCTGAGCATTAGGAGGCGGTGGACTTGGGATTCGGTGGAGGAACTCTTAGAGTGCATTGCTCTCTTGCCCTTAGCTACGACCGATCTGCGTGCAGAGGTGGACAAGGAGGTCACGGTGTCTGATGCTAGCGCCACAGGTGGTGGCCTGTGTTGCTCTGGGAAGCTGACGTCGCAAGGAGACAAGCTGTTAGCTCAGCTGCAGTCGCAAGAAGTAATGCGCAATCGGTTAATGCCCTTCACAGCTCAAGGACAGATGCCTACCGTGCACGTCGGAGGGCCCAAGGTTTTTGTCATCTCTCTCTTTGATGGCATTGGAGCGTTGATGGTGAGCTTGAGTCGCCTTCAAGTCCAGGTAGTGGGGTTTGCTTCAAGCGAAATCTCGAAGGACTGCAAAAGGCTGCTGAGACGTCGATGGCCCGGAGTGATTGAGATTGGTGACATCAAAACAGTCACCAAGGCTACATTGGAGGCGCTGTCTAAGTCGTGCGGATACAAGGTTGATTTACTTCTGGTGGGAGGCGGTAGCCCGTGCCAGGATCTCTCAGCTTTGTTGGCAGGGGGACAGGGTTTAGCTGGAGCCCGCTCAAGTCTCTTCTTCGAGATGCCTAGAATTTTCGCACAGGCAGCAGAAGTCTTTCAATGTCCCACGCATTGGTTTGTGGAGAATGTGTTTAGCATGACAAAGGCTAACAGGGATGCCTTCACCTCAACATTGGGAAGACAGCCGGTCCTGCTAGATGCCAAGTGGACCTCGTGGTGTAGAAGGCCAAGACTCTTTTGGTGTAGCTGGCGAATAGTGCCAGTGGGCCAAGAGCAACTGGTACAGCATGATTCGTACTTGGAATGGGTGCTACCCGAGCAACGGCCCCCGGCAGGACACTGGCTGGAACCAATGTGCCGTCAGCTGGAATCAAATAAGTTGCTGCCCACCTTGACACGAGCTCTGCCCAGGAAAACACCGCCACGAGCTCCAGCAGGGCTGGACACAGCTTCAGCAGAAGCTATCTCCCGATGGCAGCTGGATAACCATCGATTCCAAGTTTACCAGTACGAGCAAGCAGCCATGGTGGTTAAGCCGGATGGAACATTGCGACTACCATCCCTGCGAGAACGAGAAGCACTAATGGGATTTGATGATGGATACATTGGTAATATGATGGATCCCAAGAGCACCGTTGACCAGGCCTTCAACTTGGGAGCTTCAATGATTGGCAACTCCTTCCATGTGCATTCAATGACCTACCTCCTCGATGCCCTGTTTGCCCAGGACTTCAAGCAGTACCAGCCCCGGCAACTTGACAGCATGTTAGCAGTAGGAGTGGCTCCTCAAGCTTGGTGTACCAAGCCTAGCTTCAACCCAGGAGAGCCTGCTGATGACCGCTCCCGCATGTTGGTTCAAGAGTTTCTTAGGCATGCTGATCGTGGAGGCTCTGACGTTAAACTGTCATTGGGTGTTCCCTTTCGTTCAAAGGCTTGGCCAAGGTCAGGTATCCAAACCCAACTGTTCAACTGGCGCATCATTCATGGTTACCCCTGGCGACACACAGCTCACATAAATGTATTAGAACTTCAAGCAACTGTCAACTCTTTGCAATGGAGACTGCGTAAAGTGTCGCAGTTCAAGAAGCGAGTGCTGCGCCTGGTGGATAGCCAGGTTGTTGCGTCCATATTAGTGAAGGGTCGCAGCAGTAGCTTCAGGCTGCGAAAGGCGCTTCAAAAGTTGACCGCGCTCACAGTAGCAGCTGGGGTGTACCTCAGTGTCGGCTACGTCAATACGCACGATAACCCAGCTGACATTCCAAGCCGATGGTCGCTAATGAGAGGCAAAGGCAAGCCCGTCAACAAGCTCGCAAAGGCATCTCGTTGAGGCAAAGAGTGGTTACAACTCCTTTGCATAAGCGCTACTCAGTGGCAGCTGAGAGAGTCTTGACGCATTGGCAAGAAGGACGCTGTTTGCCGCATACTTGGGAAGACTTTGATACAGCAACCTGCGACTACATCGAACATATCTTTGCAGAAGGCCTCCCTAAAGGCTATGGTTCAGATGCAGTTGCTGCCTTGCAGCATTTCCTCCCAGAGGTTGCAGGGCGTCTCAGAGCCAGCTGGCGATTGCTACGCACCTGGCAAAAGTTGGAACCGCCAGTCAGGGTACTACCTCTCAGTCCTTTGATGGTTACCGCTATGGCTGCTCTCTGCCTCTCCTTGGGGTATCCAGGGGTTGGTGCCGGGTTTCTGGTAGCCTTTGATACATTTTTGCGGCCAGGAGAACTTTACAATCTTAAGGTGAAAGATATCACCTGGGCTTCAGGCAGGGCCACTCTTGTCTAAGACTGGTCAGCGTAAAAATGCACAAGAAATGGTTTTCTGCAACAGCCTTTTGGCTACCAAGTACCTGCGCGCAGCTTGTAAACATAAGCGCCCCGATGATCCCATCATTGGAGTTACACCAGAACACTGTCGTCACATTTTCTTCACCTTATTGGATGCCCTGTGTACTGCAGGGAACTTCAGTATGTATTCGTTTCGCAGAGGAGGAGCTACATGGTACTTTCTCCATGAGCGGTCTCTTGAGGCTACGCTGCTGCGTGGTCGGTGGTCCTCAACGTCTACTGCAAGAATTTACTTGCAAGACGCAGCCGCTTCCCTGGTGCATTGCCAGATCTCTTCTCCCTTGCGACGCTTAATGCATACCTTATCATCACAATTGTGACGGCGTTGCCAGAATGGTAACCGTGGAAGAGGGTAGACCCTTTTTCATTTGCACGTGCTTTCCCATCAAACGTTTGTAAAGTTAGCAATCCTGGTGGAGGCCAGGAACAATCATGGGACAAGCATCGTTTCATCCCAATCAAACTGATTGGGGAACAATTCGAGGCACTTGCCTCAATGAACAAACCACTGGCGATGTGGTAAAATGAGGTAACGGTTGGAACATGTGCTTATGATCTTTCAGTAGGCATGTTCCTTTAGTGACTCACTTAGCATCGCCGGCTTACCGTAGTTTGGTTCACCCACCCCCCCTCCGCGGATTCGTTTCTGGCGAGGGAGGAAGAGGGTAGACCCTTTTTCATTTGCACGTGCTTTCCCATCAAACGTTTGTAAAGTTAGCAATCCTGGTGGAGGCCAGGAACAATCATGGGACAAGCATCGTTTCATCCCAATCAAATTGATTGGGGAACAATTCGAGGCACTTGCCTCAATGAACAAACCACTGGCGATGTGGTAAAATGAGGTAACGATTGGAACATATTTATGGTTGGTAGTCTATACAGTAATGGATATTATTATGATTGATTAATCTCAACAACAAGACAACTGCCACAGCAATCCATAACGAGAACATTGAGAGCAATCCACGGCAACAAGGAGGACAACAGCGACGACAACGACAGGGTGGACAATGGCTCAACTTGATCTTGGCTCGATTTTGCTTTCGAGACATCAGTCACACAATTTCCACGTCATGATGATTTTGCGCGCTTTGGGTTGGTAGTGTGTCGCTCAAAGCACTTTGCTTGCAGCTTATCAACATACTGTAAGCAGTTTGACCAGGTGGCTTGGTTGATGCATCCAATAATCCTTCTTTTGTTAGCCATTGTTCTGAGATACCTACAGACTAGGAGCCAAGAAATCGGTGTTTCTCAAGTCATAGGGGTACCCCATACACTCAGCTACTAAGGTACTAAAATGGTTGGACTGGAAACCCAGACGTGACAGGGTCTTAAATGGTATCAAGTTCATTGTAGACCTTTGGCCCGATCATGATAGACCTTAATACGTAAATCATTGTAGACCCTGTCTATTGTTTGCACACATTGGCCAACATGGACAGCCGAAGACTGTAGGTCTGAAAATGGTATATATGTCTGCAAATGCAATTGTATGATTTCAAATGCATCTGCATATTTGTGCTGCAAAACATCCGAACACACGAAACACTACTGGACCCAAATCGTTTTTTTCCTGCGTTCGAGTTTGAATTTTTGCGTTTGTTTTCCAGCTATTTTTCTCCCTGCTATCCATGTTAATATCATCGAATCATCGGCATTGTTACCTTGACATCACACTCCCCTACTATTTAACGAGCCATTTCCTCCCTGCTATCCATGTTCATAATCATCGATTGGAAGTGTTGAGGCATGGTTCCATGAACCTTGGGTCTAAGATGGTTTGCTGGGGGTTGGTTCGTGTAAGGTTCTGGCAGGGCTCGGGGTAAACCATTTCAGACCCAATGCTGCCCTTGTTAGGCTCATCTTGGACCATTCATGGGATGAACATGCCATAGAAGGACCACATGTTGGGCACAAGAAGGGCAATGATGTTGCAACTCAAAGGGCAACATCATCAACTGAGCTGTGCAACATCATTGCCTTTCTTGTGCCCAACATGTGGTCCTTCTATGGCATGTTCATCCCATGAATGGTCCAAGATGAGCCTAACAAGGGCAGCATTGGGTCTGAAATGGTTTACCCTGAGCCCTGCCAGAACCTCACATGAACCAGCCCCGAGCAAACCATCTTAGACCCAAGCTTCATGGAACCATGCCTCAACACTTCCGATGGAACAAGTGCAACCAGCCACATTTAGGCACAGCTCAGTTGATGATGTTGCCCTTTGAGTTGCAACATCATTGCCCTTCTTGTGCCCAACATGTGGTCCTTCTATGGCATGTTCATCCCATGAATGGTCCAAGATGAGCCTAACAAGGGCAGCATTGGGTGCCAGAACCTTACACGAACCAACCCCCAGCAAACCATCTTAGACCCAAGGTTCATGGAACCATGCCTCAACACTTCCAATCGATGATTATGAACATGGATAGCAGGGAGGAAATGGCTCGTTAAATAGTAGGGGAGTGTGATGTCAAGGTAACAATGCCGATGATTCGATGATATTAACATGGATAGCAGGGAGAAAAATAACTGGAAAACAAACGCAAAAATTCAAACTCGAACGCAGGAAAAAAACGATTTGGGTCCAGTAGTGTTTCGTGTGTTCGGATGTTTTGCAGCCTGTGAACTCCATTTAAGACCCTCAAGGTGTAAGGGTCTAAACCAGTCATGAAAAATCACAAATTCGCTTGGTGACTTTCAGGAAAGACCCCACCAAAAAGGTCCACAATGGTGCTTCAGGGTCCCTGGTTACTAGTTGAGGGTATGGTACCCCCAACTCATCCATTATCAACACTTATACACTTATAGTAATAGACCCACGGAGTTTCCCTACGGCTTGAGAAACCACCAAATAGCCAAAGGTCTCCACAGCCCCGTCAGCTAAGGCCACCTGC
>VSDK01016610.1:307180-317899 GCA_009767595.1 Symbiodinium kawagutii | reverse complement strand
CGCTCTTCACTCAGATGGCACGGAAATGCACGGAAGCAGGGGGCTGGGGTGCTGAAGCCAAAAGGATCAAGTTTGGGCGTTTTAGCTGGGTACATACAATACTGGCTGGTATTGGTTTTCAACATTTGTTATTTAAGCCCTATACTAATTGTTAACAAATGGTTGGTTGACTTATACTTTTCGTATGATCCCTAGAAGGCTTTTGTTGGAGCATGAAAGAGTCCTCCTTGCGCTGTTCCTCGGCTGGGGGGGGCTCAGGACCGCAAGGGAGTGATGATATTTTTCGTTGGCCGTTGAAACTACCAACCATAACAATATTCATACCATGTATCTTGTAGGTAGCCTGTGGTACCCTTAGAATCGAAACTTGGCGTGTTTTGCAACACTTAGACTTGGCTTTGAGGGTACATGTTCTCTTTGGGGTAGAGGCAAATGCATGAGAATGGGCCAAGCAATGATAGCATGGATTCGGTGGAGCTCGATTTTGACCTATACAAGTGTTGCTGTTGTGTGCGGAAGCATATTTTGTATGTAGTGATTTCTCAAGTCATAGAAAACCTCCAATTTTGTGGATGGTTTATTACTCTAAATGGTTTGTGATTATAAAAGATGATATAGGATGATAACTGGGGGGTCTCCTATGGCTTAAGAGCCACACATCTGGTGGTTTCTCAAAATTGGGAACCCCCCAAAACATCCAAAATGAAGCATTTACAATAATAAACCTGCCATGTTTTGGGGGTACCCCTATAGCTTGAGAAACCACCCCCTGTGAATTTCTGCCATGCCACGACTTCCTTACATCGCTGCCTCGAGGTGTCCAACGTAGACTGCCATCGCATTTTGGGGGCTCCTAGAGGAGCTTCAGTACACCAGCTGAAGGTTGGACAAGGGATGGACGACTGAAGGGATGGGAGTTCAGGTTCTCGGTGTTTCTCAGTGGATGGGGTGCTCCTAAGACATGTAGTTGACTCTTAACTTTAGGCTTACCAATACAGAATACATGAATCGTGGTCAAAAAACAACGAACTAGATGGGGTACTCTCAGCAAATGCATGAACTTGTTGCACCTTGAGTTGGGCGACCCTGGCTGTCAGACCAAAACCATCAACCACTGAAAGCAGAATCAAAGACAATCTTGAGTAAATAACTGCTGATCACGGTCTAAGCAACATCATTTGAAACATGCTTGAAAGAATTGAGAAAAAAATAGTAAAACATCATTAAACCTGTTTTGAACAGTTTTGATTGCTGAAGTGACCCAAACCATTGTTTTGGCCCAAATCATGCCAATTTCATATTTCATTTGCACCAACATGGAAAATAATCTAATAGAATCAATAATGCATATTCATAATTAGCTTACTTGGAACCAATGGAAGTTATGCACAATCCTCATGACTTGGGTACACAGTAGAAATTAAGACTCATGGGTCTGCGAACGGTTCACACAGGTGTGTTGTGTGGTGGGCGAAGGCTGCTACTGGAAGTGAGGGGGCCATGGGATTCGCCCAACAGGAAGCGTTTCTGGCACGAGCGAAAGAGCACAACCCCTGGACCGACATTCACGACGGCGAGTGCGGGGCTCCAGAGAATGAAGCAGATACATGGAGTAGAAGTGATAGTTTTTGTTTTTTTCGTGTGTTATTGTATGAGGCATATGATATACATATTGATATACTGTTTGACGCCTTAAGTTCAAGATGTACACACAATTATACACACACACACATCAGAAGATATTCCAAATTTGTAGATACAGTGCCAACCAGCTTATGCTTTGTATAGAAAGTCCAGTGATGGATGATTTCTCAAAGATATCACATATGCTGCATTTGAAGTCCTTTGGTATTTGGTAGAAGAGTGGGCGATAGGAACAAGTAGGAGGTGCTGCATGCCTTCTTTTAAGCAATGAACCTAAGGTTTTTGTTTGTTTATATAGTTTGGACCAGAAGTTTGATGAACATTTGCAAACATAATATATATATATATATTTATTTATAGTCACATATATAGTATGTTTGATCATATTTCTATAACAATCTAAATATATATAATACTATATTATATATCATATAATCATATATAGGACTATTCCAACCCGTACGAGATACTGACAGTCCTTAACTATGCACATCCGCGGTGGGCTGAAGTATTGGTTGTTTCCCGTCACCTGGGTGCAGCTGCTGAGGAGCAATTTCGTTGTTGCACGAATGTGCTACGAATACCTGGCCGCGGCCTCTGATGGTGTTGACTTTTTTTGTCAAGGAGATGAAGGCGGTGCAGTTTTTATAAGTTTAAAACTCAGGATTTCTCAAGCCATAGGGAATCCCGAAGCTATGCTTGGTTTATAATCACAATGAATATATATATATATATATGAACATTAATATTGGATGATTTGGGGATATTTGGGGGGAACCCGTATTTTGAGAAACCAACCGTTGTTCTTTTCATAGTGGAGAAGCGTCAAAGGGATAGTGTCAAACGACTTCACAAATCGTGCCAGTTGCTCGCACAACTCTTCGATGATCTTTGCTCTTGAAGTCTGGTTATTTGCAGTCTATTGCCATTGTATAGGACTATTTAGAGTCAGAAAAGATAGTGTGCATTGGCTCCTATTCTGCTTGTTTCATGGGATTATTCACTTATCTGGTTTCTAGATAAATTGTTTTAGCACTTTTTCAAGTTTCTATATTATCAACCATCAAGCCCCATGGGCGCAGGATCCACGAATCAGGTTCTGGTGGACCGCTGCTTCCGAGCTGAGGCCTCCCCTCATCAAGCGGAAGAAAGCCGACTGAGCTCCGCCCCCGCACTGGTCCATTCAGACACCATTGATGTGCCAGCTCAGCTTCAGCAGCAAAACCATGCTTTGTGGGCGCCTCAGTGGGGACGCCCCCTGTGCCCAGTCGAAGAGATATCAGATGAGCCACGCATAGCAATTTCTGGAGTTGACTTCGACTTGTTGCCTTGAACATCCTTGGACCAGGATGAATTGATCATCAACTAACCCCAGGAATCCATCGGAATCCAATCCCTTGGACCAGGTTTCAGCAGACTTCGAAATTCTTCAGCACTTTCACGTTCAAGGTGCAGCACCCAGCAAGCAGCTTACCATGCCCAGCTCCTCAGGGAAGAACCAAACATGTTGAAGCCATGTGGCCTGAGCAAGTTGGCGAACCATCCAACACCTTCCACTATTCTTCAACTCCTCAAATTTAGTTTTGGTCGCGCTACAGTAGCTTATGGCTGAAAACACCTGACTCCTCCAGAATGTATGTTTACCTATAGTCTGTGTCTGTGTATGTGTGTGTGTGTTCCATACCTATAACAATCACATGTATAGACATCGTATTCCATACGTGTGAAAAAAGAGTCTCATATCCCAGGTTTTGCTGGCTCAGGCAGTATTCTTGTCTTGGATCATACCCCTAAAGATTGGTGTTCATGCCAACCCATCAGTGACTTGGCTGTCCCACTGAGGGCACCGTGCAACAATAAGAAAGTATCCTTCGCGGACAACTATGGATTCTGAACACATGTTAAAGTGGTTTCTCAAAATAGGGGTACCCCAAGAATGGTTAGTTTATCACTATCAATGGTTAAACAGAGATGATTTAGGGGTACCAGGATTCCTCAAGAGACCAACTGGGCATGTGTCCCACACGGCACTTGTGAGGTGATACTTTAAAGTCCACTCAATCTGGAACTGTCCATAAATGGGTTCTCCAAATAGGGCACCCCCAGATCATCCAGTAATAAACCAACAAAATAGCTTAAAAAATGCCTTGAGAAACCGCCAAATCATGTGCCGTTATTTATGATCCATTCGCTTCGGCAATCGTTGTGGTGATGGTGTACTTCTCCAACCGCCATGCCCCATCCACCGGTCACCCGACCAGCCCCGTGACTCCGGACGCACAGATGTCGCCTGCACCGGAATGCCCCACGGTCATGCTGCTGGAAGCCCAGCCGGTGGCCACCGGGAAGCGATTCTCAACGATTCGGGAAGCGATTCTCAACCGTTGGTTCAGATTCCCCTGGAGCCATTGGGTGGGTTGGATATGTCTTGAAGCCCTGGGATGCAGATTTTGGTTTATGTTAATTAGTTTGGATTATAACTTGTCAAGCCCATTTAGTTTTTGGTGATTAGATCCTTATCTTAAACTAAACCTGGTGATTAGATACAATCACCATTCATTGCCTCCGGCTTTGTTTGGTGAGTTGATCCATAGATTGCAAAGCCGCCACTCAGGCGATGTTGAATCCGATCTTGGCCAGGGATGTAACTCAAAACAAATGGCAAGTTTGAACACTGGTCCATGTTCACAAAGGTTTGTCAAATTATTTTCGTAAACAGCTGTGAAATGCTGAATCGTTTCCACCCAAAAATAGCATTTTATTGTGGCTGAAAATGTACGTACCAAATGACCAGGCCATGAGCAAGCCTGGTGATGTGAGAAGAAACTGTGCCACTTGGATCAAGGGAAGAATCTATAGACGAAATGGGCAGTGAGCGATCTATCCAGCGAGGTTGAACAGCCAGGTGTAGATCTTCTGAGAATTTACAATCAAAAGAACTTCAAGTTGCTCATCGTCATTTAATTACTGGTGTTCAGTAGGGTGTTCTCACCATGTTCACTTTATTTTGCATAAGACCCGGTTTGGAATTCTTGCCCAATGAGATTTGTCAACGATCCAGACAGAAGAATCATTGGGCCCGGGTACTTCCTCGTTGCATCTCGTTGCGCTGCACACTGTGACATGCCTCAGAATGACACCCTGCATCTGGACCCTGTCATGATCCAAATCAAAACCCAACCGGAGCAACTCAGAGAGGTTGGCACCACACAAGAAACCCTAAGGAAAAGGGTGGTACACATGGTTCACATTGGATGTTTGGGGGGTCCCCTAGATTTTGAAAGACACCTAGATATGAAAATTCACCTTGACTACAGATTTTGAAAGACACCTATGTATGAAAATTTCCCTTGACTACATCCAGACATCTTTCCATTGAACACGTCCACCAGTGCTACCTGGTGCATCAGGGACCCTCGCTTCAGGTCTATGGCATGACTTCTGAGTGGGCGCATGCTGGCGCGCCCGAGGGAAAGCCAGGTAGCAGGGGGATGTCAATGAATGCTTAGTGATCCTCTAAATCAACATGAACATGGTTGGATGTTGGGGTGTCCATGGGTGTCCCATTTATGGATAACTGCCCAGTTGCCTGGATTCTGCAAGTCAGTTGATGTGTGAATATCTTTGGGTAATTTTGGGTATATATATTTACAAATACATACGTAATCATGAAATATCATATCAAAATTTGACAAACCACAGCGGAGTTCTTACCGTGCAGATAAATGACACAAACCCTTTGAGGGGTTCTTGTGTCTTCGTAACTGTGCATGTTTATATCGGTGTTCACGGTGTTTTAGAAGGGACTTTATAGGAAGTTGAGTTGAGTGAAGAAGTAAAAGACAACATGCAAAAGCAATTTCCTACGCTGCCCCCACATTTTGGATATCTTTTGCTCTCTCTCTCTCTCTCGGTCAATCCTCGTTTCGTAGAAGCTGTCTGGGGAGACCACAAGGAGCTGAAGTCTGAAGCAAAGCAACACATGCGCTGGCAGGCACATAAACTTGTTGCCTTGGCCTACTCACATGATCTCACATGCCTAGCTCCACATAGGAAGCAAGCCCTGACACAGGCAACCAATGTGGTGATTTTTGTTGGTTGTTTGTTCGCACTTCTTTCAGCAATGCTGCATCTCAAAAGCCAAAGTCTTTGTTGAGTATGCACTGCATGCACTTGTTTTGGATTCTTCACTTTTCAGCGGCATGTGAAACTGGATCCTTTTTGCTGCACCAAATTCAACTGCGCAGACTTGACGGACACGTTCGCCCGTGCCGCGTGCCCTACTAGAGGGAAAGTTCTTGCCAGACATCTTTGTGAAGGTGAGCTGTGTTGCTGTGCCAAGATCTTCGTTCAGAAACACCTACGGTACATGCATTATTATTTTGCCAAAATGTTCGTGACTTTTGGATGCTAAGGTGCAGCTGCAAAGTTTGCACAGTTCGCTTTTTAGCTAGTTGGACTGGCAAAACCAGTTCGTAGTCTCCGGCCACTATTTTCCCTGCAGACTTCCGTGTGCCAACTCAAAGTGAGCACAACAGAATCTGCTGCGCCTCAGTGTTGTCGTCTCACTCCAAGATGCTGAGCAACTGGAGGGCAACTGTGGGAAGGATCTTGGGATTGATTGAAGTATGCTTGAAGCAATTCCCTGTACATTTCACGAGCTATCAGACGCATATCCTGAGCCGTGCTACTTATCCTGGCATATCCTGACTACTCGGGCGCTGTGACTAAGCGTTATGACTTCGGCAACTGGCAGAAGTAGCGAAGCACGTGGGAAACCAGCACCTAGCAATAAACCTCCAAGCTGGAAGAGGTGAGGATAAGTGAGGGTTGACATGGGTTTAAGGTATTTTAACTGATTGGTTGACCGATATTTTTCATAGGGGTTGAAATCACCAACTAGTTAATGTGTGAACCCTTTGAATGACTAAAAGTCATTCGAGTCGTTCGAGTCATTGTTTCAGAAGGATACAGTAGAGGTTTGTTTGGTGTAAAGCTGATCCGACTTAAATCCCCACAGGATTCTCCAGTCTAGGAATCTATTTTGCATCGCTGCCACGCACAACCTCTGTGACCCAACGGTCGCAGCGGCGGCGATTTGGGGAGCTGGTGAGGATAGACCTTTGCATTCTAATAGCTGGGTTCCATGAGCACTCTTCTCATTAGAGGTACAATTGTTTCTATATATAGAGAACTGGCGATCATTTCTTTACAGAGAACCAACCGGCAATAATTTCTATAGAGAACTGGCAATTATTTGTATAGAGAACTCACATGTACTGACATTGCGTGATGTTTTCTAGTTCCACACGGGTTGTATAGATGCTAGCTCTTGTGCCCAAGACATATCTAACGCAAGGCAAAGAATGCAGTGCTCTTACAAAAGGTGCAGCATTCCTGTGAAAATAGCGTTAGAGTTTCACTATAGTGGGATTTGTCGTGTAGAGGGAAGACCTTCCCTTGAATGATTTGCAATATTCCTGCAAGATATGCAGGACTTCTCCTGCAGCAGGTCAGTATTCCCTCAGCACATCTAAATGTGTTTTTTGCAAAGACAAATTTACTTTGAAGAGGAGTCAGTCATTCCTTTCAAACATAGGTACTTGTCGGAAAGGGTATGGAATTTCCCTTCTGCAGAAACATGAATTCTTCAAGATAGGCACATCATTCACCATTCAGAAAAGTCTAGTATTTTACTGGTAATGCATTGGGACTTCGGATTGGTAAAACAAGACAAATGATTACTGCTTTTGTTCTTGGCGACTGTGATATTACTTGACTGACACAACCACTTTCGCGTTTGAAAAATGAATCTCTTATTCCATTGAATTAAGACTTGGTGCTTGTTTATTTGCCGCAAACCCAACCTCGTGTCATCAAACCATGGAAGTGCAGTATGATGTCAATGGGTGTTCCATGATTTGCATCGCTTCTCGTGCAAAAATGCATCAGGTTCAGACAAATGCCGGATTTACCCACAACAAAGCAGTAAACAACATAATTGATAATTGTATTTTTTATTAGTGCACTTTGTGTGTTTGCATTGCAGCTCTTTGCAATTAAGCAAGCACTGGTGTAGTCTTTGCATATTGACGTCCATCACTTTAGCGTCGAAGCATTTACAAATCTCGGCACGTGTTTGTTCCAAAGTACAGACACTAAGATCCACGGCTCCTTGCGTGCTAAAAGATTGACCGTTTGTGGACAGTGAGAACTCACCAGATACCCCTTACTTGAGCATTGCTTTTCAGCTTCTGCACGTGGTGTATGTTCCGATTTTCCAAAGGCGGGACATAGCCACAAATACCAGCAGGGGCAGGAACGAGGGAGGTAAAGGTTTTGACAGACCCAGTCTGTCTTCAAAGTAAAGTTGGTCTGCCACCTGTTCCTTGACCGGGGAATCGAGAGATTCACGTCATTTGTGCAGCTCATAAGCCACAATGTGCTTCACATTATTTGGCAGCTGTGTTGACGGTCTGCAATTCCAACCAGGAGATATCACGAGATATATCTAGAAATGGTGATGCCTGGAAGGAAGCCCATGATGTTGGTACCCCGAGCCATCCAAGCCGCAAGCCTTTTGGAAGCCGTTTTCGGCCACCAATCTTGGGGGGATGCTGCCATTCAACCCCATCCTCGAATCTCAGTTCGCTGCCAACGAACTCAGCAAGTCCCAGTCATCGGTCAAGGGTGAACTGATCAAAACCATCAGCCCCAGCCATCAGCATGTTGAGATTCCCTCCTTTCCACGTTTGTTGTTGCAAGTGTATTTTCATGTTTGCTGTGTTATTTTAGCTTTCCAAACTAACATTCCTCTCATCAATCTGCACGGAGCCTTCGAGTCCTATAAGTTCTAGAACTTTTCATGATTGCAGCATTACCAGTTTTTATCATCATTAGTTTTCATCCCTCGTCGATCCTGGCAACTTTTGGGTAGTCTATTACCTGAGAGAAAAAACATATATTGAAGAGGTAAGATAGGTGTTATTGCAATAGTGCGAATTTGGCAATACGTTTAGGAACCGAACCAACTAAATCTGTGAGGGAAAAATACATACAAAAGCAAGGCACAAATGATTGCTTTGTCCAAATTAAGGCCGGTACCCATCAGGGTACCTTGTACATTCCTCGTTGAGAAATGCGGTGGCAGATCTATACATTTCGATGTGCGGAGCTTCCGCGACGTCCACCGAACAGAGGTTCCTAAGGGACCACCCAACCCCCGTTTCCGGCGTTGTGATCGGCTGCGGCCGGGACCGAAGTCGTCCACGGCGGTGTGCCACCATGTGCTGAAACTGAGGCACCAGCTGCTGGTGAAGTTGGCGGAACTCAGACATAGCAGACTCATTCTCAACGCAGCCGGCCAAGAGAGGCGCAGGTGAAAACGATACACTGTCCTACAGTGACCTTTGGTGCAAGCGCTTTGTGGCAAAGCCACAGTTGGCATTTAAATGACTCTGCACATGATCCACCGCATGAGCTGTTGCTTGCCATGATTTTGGACCTGCTGTAACTTTTTGCGCTTAAGGTGCTTCCACACTCACAATATGTTGACACACCTCACACCTTCGACAAAAACTATGCAGAGCACAGATCAGTCAGTTCTGCGTTGCACCAGACTATAAACAGTACCACAATGTGCCCACGTTGTGCCTTTTGATCCCCACAGACTAACGACTTGCAGAGCTTTCCACCAGGATTTGTCCCACTTCAGAAATCCAGCTTGCCAAACATGTTCGCGCAGCTTTCCACAATGGCTGGTGGTGTCATGACCGTTCCCTCCAAGGCTGGACAGCTGTCCTTTCGCCATGATGTGTGGCAATGGTCATTTTCTTTGAGGGACGTTCTGAACAAGGCTTCTACCTGATCCACCGGTAATGACTTTCATCAATTGAGCCCATGTCAAAACCGAGGTCATGTTTTTGACACTTTTCACAGGCAATATCATTGACTTTATAGATGTTCCAATCAAGATTCCGTACCACCATCAATCATTCATTTTACCAGTGCTTTCCGGGCAAATACGTATCGCTGGTACTGTACAGTACATCGCCGTATTTCCTCTTTTTGGAGCTGCAAAATTGTCATTGTCATTTGTGTATCACTTTATGGTTGATGTCTCGTTCGTGCTGAGTCAGTGGCGCTTGACGAACGGCTGGTGATTGCTTGACCATACTTTTATCAAAAACCCTTGCTTCCCAAAGGGTGGTTATACATAGAAATGACTACAAAGAGCTACCATCAAACATGCACGAACCATGTTAAATGTTTGAATGAATGTGCTGCATGTCCAGAACTTGAAAGATTCCAGGTGAGCAGTGATCAAACATTTTTTACTGGTTGATGATCAATGTAGAGTGTACACTTAATGCGACTATCAGATTACAGTATATCAGATTATCATCATACTGGACCTGGATGAAAATACCAATGTGAAAGGAACCGAGTTGTGCGCCAGGTTGTCATGTGTCATTTCTCACCCCCGCTGCAACATGGGGCTCAACAGGGCCCTTGAGTCATAGCGGCGCGCAAAACAATGGTGATTTGACTTCGGACTGTCACGATACCGGTCAGTTTCCATACTGGTAGCGGAGCGGTTAGCGACCCTCCGCGGTACGTGCAGATCCTTGAGGCCTTTGTGCCATTCCGCGTTGCGAGACTGGAAACCAAGAACAGTGTTCGAGAAATAGACCGATCTCAGTGACGGTCCTTTGCACGGCTGGCGTCGTCGCCAGCGATTGCAGAATCGTTGAAATGTCCGTGGCGGGACTCAAATACGGAGCCGAGCGGACGGGGTTAGCCCCGTTGGAAACAAAATCAGGGAGCTACATCTTTGCAGGAGATGCAGCGAGTTTTCACGACTGGGAATTCCGGACAAAGCTGCGGATCCAGCTCTTCGAGCAGAAGACCGCAATCGTCGAAGAAGACGGCTTTGTTGCCCAACCACAAGCCGAAGAATTGCCGAACGGGTATCCGGACCAAGAGGAACCCGAAGCGGCTGAAGGAGTAGAGGAATTTCCCTTTCCAGGTGCCACGCAATCGCCTGCAGCAAGCCCCAAAGCTGCACCAAAGGCT
>VSDK01016610.1:190507-298910 GCA_009767595.1 Symbiodinium kawagutii | reverse complement strand
TCGTTCAGCAACGAGCCCGGTTTCAAGTCACAGCAAGGACGTGCAACGTTCACTGCGTCTGCTGCAGAAATCAAGTCCCAGACAGAGACATTGCGCGTCTTCCCTTTGTCGTTCTCCAGTACGACAATAAAGCGCGTCTGTCGCAGCACGCTACAGGCCGAAACGTATTCGTTACAAAGTGGCCTGGAAATTGGCGATAAATTGCGTGGACTTCTTGCAGAGGTTCAAGGCCACATCGTCAGTTTGAAGCAATGGGAAGAACAGTCCCGAGAGAAGATTCCACACCTTGCTCTCACGGACTGCAGGTCATTGTCGGACCATCTGGATGCAGAGGTTCCGGCAAAGGTGACAGACAAACGTCTGGGAATTGAACTGAGTGCGATCCACGAAAACCTTTGGAAGGACGGACGTAGAACATTCCGATCCATGAAGGGAGGTGACCAAGTCCGTTGGACCTCTACTTCGACTATGGTTGCGGACGCTCTCACGAAGATGATGCGACCAGACCTGCTGGTGAAGACCCTGAACAGCAATCTGGTTCGCGTGGAAGGCATTGAGACGCATCGTACCAAGAAGAAGCGCTGACTTAATTCATTTCCATGTACAGACCACATGACCCCTGAAGACCTGGTTGAGTGTGAAAGGAACCGAGTTGTGCGCCAGGTTGTCATGTGTCATTTCTCACCCCCGCTGCAACATGGGGCTCAACAGGGCCCTTGAGTCATAGCGGCGCGCAAAACAATGGTGATTTGACTTCGGACTGTCACGATACCGGTCAGTTTCCATACCAATCAATTAGCGACCACGCAGGATTTTGTCATGTTTCGTCAATGGTAAGATGTGAACTTTCAGTGGGGGGCTTTTCGGAGTGTTTTTAAGTGATTCGAGGTAGCTTTGGCACCCCATGTTGTGGCGACCTCAGTTCTGCACACTCGGAAGATGGACTCGACCAGTGGGAAGGCACCTGGACTATCTATATATAGATCATTAGATCTATGTCTTATTCCCATACCTATCCTATAGAACTGCGGGCGGTTGGCATCTACCATTAGTCACCGACCCCATGGTTTGGGCTGTGTCTCTGATCATGAGCAGATTAGCAAGAGAGAGAGCACATTGCAGGGGGCTACAGCGAGGTTAAACTGTACAGTGAATCCATTGGAACCATGCTTGATCGTTGGATGGGACCATTCCTGGTTTCTGGCACATTAGCATGTAAACCATTTTGGCAACATCTACTCCCAAAGATTTCAAACTATTGTCTTATCACAGCAAGTAGGATACTTATGACTGTGTCCATTGCGTCAGCTGGTTGTTCGACCGGTGCTTGCTCTATGGTTCATGTCATAGGTACGATGGTGTCCCCCAACCATCGCCAGTCCGTATGGATCCGTATGGCAGTTCTAGCCGTCGACTCCATAGACAGTGGGGTGGCATGACAGCTGCTACTAAGGTCGCCCTATGTACGGTGTTTGTGACAACATGGCAACTTTTTCGTCTCTCCAAGCGTGCCACCTGTCCTTGGGTTCCTGGCTCCTGGCTTTTCGGGACCGCGACGGGGTGACCGAACCTGGAAAGGAGTTTCTAACAGCATCGAAGCATTGTCAGACATATCACACCCTCGAATGTGGTTGGATTTGCAACCTCCAGTATTTCGTGGGATGCTGAAGTTTTGCACACTTGAGTGTACAAAGGGTCTCTTGGCATCGTCGTCTTAGCTCTTGAGACATGGCATGAGATGCTGCTCTACGATGCAACTCTTGAGTCTGCTGATCAAACCAAGAGAGTGCAGGATACTGGTAGTGTCAAGTTAGTGATGCATGTATCGGTGTGATTGTCGATGTCTACAAATGTACACATGATAATTCTACAGTCAGCACGAATCCTAAAACCCTTGTTGAAAGATAGGAGTGTGACAAAAGGGAACGGACACATACAGCCCTGGATACTTCCCCCAAGGATCGGGTTCAATGTACGTCTAGAGGATTCCTTCTCCAATGTACAAAACTACGGTGCTGGCGTGACAAATGCACTGTTTACAAAGATATATGATATAGGATTTTATAGGTCCTAAAATGTTTCTTTCCATATGCACAACCTCCGCATGCTTGAGTTATATCCACGTGCTGAATGCGTATGCGCCCTGTGTAGACATATTCCCTGTTCCCCAGCCACCGGTATCCGCGAAGGAACCTTCCGGGGTTTCTGAGTGCGGCGCTGTCGAACAGGCCCCCCGGCAGCCCTAGGAAACCGCAGCGATGTGTGTTGTGGTTTTGATTGGCACATAAGAGATAGATCAGTCAATGGAGATGTTAATTCGGTGGTTGATTAACATGTTAGTTATATAATCATCAAGAACAAACATGGCGATCAACTTATTCATTAACTATTGCTCGTATGAGTCATAATGAAATATTAATATTATACTGTAGTTATAATCCACTGATTAGTCATCTGTGTTGATGGGTTACCGTTTGGTCGTGATTAATCCATGGATTACACCACTTGGTTGGTCGAAATTACAGTGACTAACATCAACCACCGGGTTTGTTGGTGACCACGCGCAGCTGCTTTTATTGCTACAGCCGTTGTAAGTGGCTTGAGCCATCTAAGGAGTTGCATGACTATTCGGATGCTTTGAGTCATAAGCGTAAGATCCAGCTGTGCGGGGGTGACTGGGATCACCTTCCTGTAGCCAACAACTCATGGCTTGATCTAATCAGCAAAGATGGAATATCATACAGCTGTTTTGGTCGGGTGCCTTGTGGACGTTGTACCCGCAAGGACGTTGTTTCAATACATGATGTAAGCGTAGAATATCCAGTGCACTTTTGAGTGAAGGTTCAGTCAAGGTTGCAATGCTTTTGCTGGTTGTTGTTGTTGTTGTTGTTGTTGTTGTTGTTGTTGTTGTTGTTGCTGAATGCTGTTGACGATGATTCAGTGATGATGTTTTTTGTTAATGTGTTGGATTTTGAAGGTATTTGGAAATTGATACATAGCTCTGTCTTTAAATTGACTAGCTACTCAGATTGCCTTTGAAGCCGCCACCATGATAGAGATCCGGGACAGCATGGCTAGCTCGGTGTGTTCCATTGGCAAACCTCAGCCATGGCTGGCTGCCAGCTTGCTGTTTCTCGTTGGGTTGGTTGCTGAGTTGGTGACTTGCTTGGTTGGTTTGTTGGTTGATGGGATGGCTGGTGCTGGATTCTTTCCATGGGTCGTTCCATGTCGGTGGCTGTCAGCTTCTGAACCCAGCTGTACATGATGGATGGCATCAACATCTCCTGGCCAACCCCATGAGAATGTAACGTCTTGCAGGATAGATTGTTTGATTGTGGTTACGTAATGTGAAACATTGTGAAACGCTATTGAGTTTGGTTTGGTTATACAATCTGAAACGCTGTAGGCTCTAGATTTTTTGTTTGTGGCTATTGAGTTTGATTTCTCCAAAAAGGATCAAAGACTTCATAGAAATCTTTGTGGCTAAGATCATTGGTTGGGTCCCCAAAGATCGATTTGTGGCGTCGATCGGTTGCAGTGATGCGTGGTGGAGCTTGGTGTCACAATCGAAGTGGAGCATCTCTACTGAGGAGCTCCGTGTGGCAAGGTTTGATGAAATCAGTGACAGTAACCAACATCAACCAACCAAATACATTATACTAATATCTATATATATTTACATATGTACATCATCATGTACATATATATATATATATATGATCATCATCATCATCATCATCATCATCATCATCATTATTATTATCATAATATATATATATATACACATCATCTTATATAAACACCTGTTATGGTTGGCGAATATTTTTGCATGATGCGTCGTGATATGTCTTTTTGCTGTCGCTGAATGCTGAAAAAAGGCTAACTATTTCAATAATTCAGGCTTATATAACTTATATAGTATCACTATGGCTTAAGGTTGTGGCCTTATTGGTTTAGTATCAATATTGCTTAAGCTTGTGGCTAAGCATTCACGTTTTGGCTAGGCATCTTGAAATGTTTGTGGAGCACCATCGTGAGCTTGGTCCGGAACGCTGGAGAGTCAGGGAAGGATAGGGGAGGAGGGCCAACGCTAAGGAGGGCAAAGGAAGGAATGGATATCCAATGACAGGCACTTAGGAGGCCTAATAAGGACTAAGGCTAAGGAAGGAATGGATATCCACAGGACAGAGAGAGGATTGGACAATGACGACCAAACTGCGTGGAGGAACTGCAGCCATTTGCAGCGCATGCTGAGGCAAGACAATTGTTTACAAGTTCCCCTTCAAGTCGAGACCTCAACAATTGATACAATTGGACATCACAACCGCCACCCTGTGTGTGCAACTGCTGCAACTGAGGCCGGCCATCATTTCCACAACATGCCCCAGGACGCCGCAATGTAGACCTCAGTGTCCCCATGTTGGGAATCACCGAGAAACGCTGTGGGATTGGCGCTGTGAGGAACATCGAGCACGTGCTCAAGATCAATTTCAGCAACTTCGTGAAAGGACTCCTTCATTTTTTCTGAGAGTTGCGTTGTGGGAGTCATCATGAGGGGTGTAAGATCTCGTCAGTATGTGTAAGCTTAAAGTTCACACATTTGTGCAATATCAGATATCAGATAAAATGAGAATCCTAACAAAGGGACTATATATACTTTCATTTTTGACGTTGACCAGGGCCAATTGCAGAGTTTCGACCCACGACTACCGCGTGATATACATCACGTACATCGCATTACATCGTTGATTGAAATGATTAGAGCAGCAGCTTCTGTCATCTTTCGTGCATGGTCTTGTGTGCGCAGGATCCTGGTTCCGTGTTCCCCTCACTGAGCTGCAGCGCACTCAAGATTGGCCAAGTGGGGTGGTGATCAAGGCTGTGTTTCCCAGACTGATTCCTAGAGAGGTTCACCGCCAGCAAGTGCCAACAACCTGCAACAACAGGGGATTTCATGATTTGTTGAGTTAAAGCTGTTACCTCGCGGACTGACCCTGGAGTTGCTGAATGGTGGTTTCTCAAAATAGGGGTATCCCCAAATCATTCAGTTTATTAACCATTCATACATGGTAGTAAACCAAACATTTTGGGGGTCCCCTATTCTCAGAAACCACCATATCATAGAAGCAAAACAGGAAAAAAGCTATGGCCAAGCTCGTGCTTGGCTTTAATCCTTCACAGGTAGCATGTCTTTACTGATTCGATCTGTCGGAACGGGAATCTTGAGGCGCTGGTCCTGCCAGCTCCAATTTCACCCATGTATGGCCAAGGATCAGTTGGTTTGATATCATGTGTGACCATTTTTTGTAACCAATACGGTCATGTTTGCAAGAAACGCTTAACTTATATGTAATTCTGGGCTTAGCCATATTTCGATCGAACGGAGATGTCCTAACCAAGATCAAGATTTTTTGCACTGACATCATATTGGATTGTTGCCAGATTTTCTGTTGGCCCCCTGAAGGATTCTTTGCGCTAGTGCTATCTCATGATTGCTGGTTAAGTATTCCAGATCTTGTTGTCAATTGTTCTTGCGTGTCCTAGCCTTTATTGTTGCAATATGTTTTTACCGGAAGTCTCCCTCAAGTCATTCTATCAGCCATCAAAAATCACCTATCTTGGTCTCCATGGTCCATACCCAAAGTTGCCAGAGTTGCTTGACAAACTTTGAACCATCATTGCGAGTTGATCATATATGAATATTTGCTGGTTAAGCAAGTGCACCGGCCACCACGTTCCATCTTCGCACGAACGAACGCTGCCTGAAACCATGAAACTTCTCGTTCTACAGGCTCGGAAATGGAATTTTCAATGCCGATGGTCAGTTCGAACCTGAGACTTTGGGGCTGGTCTGGGGCGGTGCCACTTGGAGTGACTCGGTTGTACCTCGAGTTGTAGATGACATCCGCCATGATACCCCGACAGAAAGCGCTACAATCCATTCAAAAGTGAGGGTCCAGACTAGTCCAGACCGTTCCGTACCTCTTGATGACCCAGAATGATCCACACTTGCCGTACCTTCTTCAATCATTGCCACATGATAACCGATAATTACGATAATCAGTATTCAATATCACTATATATGCCAGACAAAAAGGTGGTGGGTTGTGTAAGGCGGAGTGCCATTCAGCGGTGTTTGCCATTATAGGTCAAGTTGTTAACTCCAAGCCAGTAATAGTTGGCTCATTGCGATCTTTGCGCGGGCTGGGTGGTTCTACAAGCGTTTGGGCGCAGTTGTACTGGCTGTGATTCCTTGAAGGTTATTCCACCTGAGGCTGGCCAACCACCGCAAAACTCTCCACGCATGTCTAGTATTGCCAAGATTGTGAGATCATGTGCTACGAATCATTTTCCCTTCAAATGAACCAACCAGAACACTTCGCAATTTGCGACAACAACCGCTACAACCTCTTGGTACTCGTAGGCCTAGCTTCATTAAACTTGGCGAAGTGGCAGAGCCAGACTGGTGGTTAGGTTGTGGTTGAGATTGTTGTCATAGGTTTTTGTTGCAGTCAGCAAGGCAAAGCAGGACAGAAAAGTCAAGACATGGTTCTGTATCTGAAACTCTTGGTCCCAGAAATGATTCAAAATCAGATTGTCTATTGTGCTACTGATTCCATGTCAAGAGACACTATCAGCACATGGGACCGTCCATCCCACACTTGATGATGAATGCCTCACGTTGTTCGTGAAGGATTTATCCCGAAAGTCTCGTTCGGACAAGTTCAGCCGCCGTCCTACGTTCTTTTCAACGCAGAGGAGGGGTTAGAAATGATGCATATGTTAGGTTCAAGCATACGGTCAGTACCCATTGAAATCCTGAACCATGCTTGCATTCTTCTATGAATGACCGCCCAGGACAACAAAATTCTCGGACACATTCTTTCTATCAGCACGCCAAAAAAGCAAGTTTCCAGGGAAACTCCACAAATGAGTTGGCGAATCGCTTCGTCGAGTTTGGATGAGTTTGGCATAGATGCATCATTTTGAGGAGAGATTGAGATTGAAGTGTTTGGCAGAATTTGGCAGATTTGGATGAGCTGTTTTAGGTTTTACTTGGCGATTTGATCTGTCACCACCAGCTGAAGTGGACATAAGTGACATAAGTGGACATCCCTACTTGCTAGCCTCACAACTGTCACTTCATCCATCACCCTAAGTGCACACATCCGGCCATTTTCAGCAACCTTGTGCTGGTTTCCAACCAACTTTCCACTGGGCTGGTGCCATGGGGCCTGCCTGAGCGCCATGGCGCATGTGACCAACCTGCACTTGGACATAGAGCCTGCGGCAGAGGGAGGAGTATGGCGCCGCAGGACGGGACCCATAGCAGCCACCGACGGTTTCTCCCACGTGTGTTCCTGGCTTAGATGTCATTGAAGGCATATTGGTACGTTTTTTTGTGAATCAAGGTCACTGAATTGCGTATCTTGATGGATCCGACGGGTGTGAGTGGGTTGCGTCAGAGATGATTTGGGGATGGTTTGCTGGTTTTTGCCCATGCCATTGTTTGTATGCAATACAATTTGTACAAATTTGTATGCAGAGTTTACCTTGTTACAGTACACGATCTTGAACAGGGGAATGCTGGAATTGAGGCTATTTGACCCAGAAACCGCAAATCATGCTCTTCGCCAGAATGTAGCATTCAACAGAGAAAACATGCGGAGGCCAAAAGGATTATTAGATGTACGCGTTCGTCGACACAGGCCAGTTGAATGATTGTTGTAGGGTCCCCAAATGTCCCCAAGACTAAAATCCGACTGAACCAACCGCTGAACCACCATAGATAGGCTCTTCGAAGCCACTTAGATGATTTCTGGTTTTGAAGTTTCCATGAAGTCCTGGATAGTCATGAATGCTCATGATTTCTGTGGCTAGTGCTCCTCAAAGATGAAGTTTTTGCTGGAAAATCGACGCCAGGATGTTGCATGGCGCTCCCCCGGGGGCTTCGGCCATGAGTGTGGGTGGCCGAAGAGAGTGGTGCAGGAGCCCCAAGGGATGGCAAGAGCGGGTTCTGATGTAGACCACCTAGCAGCTGTTTTGTTTGATAGGCAAATATCGAAATAATGGTTATACCAAAGCCACATCTTGTATGTGTTTGGTATTTTCTGGTGTCGGTTTATCAATGTCATGCAGTTCAGTTCTCCTGCTGGTTTGATTTAGCCGTACCACAGAACAGGTTTTTTTTACCGTAAGAATTCATCCTGGTACCCTACCGTAGTTATTCATTACCCACGCGATCCTGGTTCTGTCCGTTTTTCATGGAACCATATGGCCATCTAAAGTATGGTTCGAAAAATATAGTCTGTGTACTTCACACACTTTACAACCTTACAATTGAATTATGGATTGTATGGTTATAGATGATTATTTCTGATTTATTTTGATTACATTTTGTTTAGAGCAGATTTCCTGCATGTTTCTCGTAATTTGTCCGACTCGATTATGTATGATTAAGCATGATTTTAGTCAGCTAACTAACTGACCATTTGATATAGATCCTATGGTTTGAATGCATAAGCACTCTAATTGCGGCAATCAATGGTTAGCCAGAGACTCGTAAGAACACCGAAAAATCGCAGCCCCCGTGTGATAACAGTCTGGTAAATCCTGGAAGTTAGAATTCATAATCACAAGTTTTCATAGGTAAACTCCGGGTAATGACCAATGATAACCAGCAAATATCCAACCAATATTTGTGGTGCAAACCAGCTCTTTCCGATGCCATGTCTATGGTAGCTATTGCTATGCATCTCCGGTGGATAACCAGCCTACAAGCAGCTACTAACCAGCTAATAATCTAGTAAACCAATTCTTTCTATGGTGAATCTTATGGTGTAAACCAGCTGGTTGACTTACAAACCAGCCAATAACCTCCTACTCACCAGCAAAACCATCTATCAATAAACTACTAACTATAGCTAATAACCAGTCAACAATAACCAGTCAACAATAACCAGTCAACAATAACCAGTCAACAACCAGCAAAAACAACCAAACAAAAACAGCAAATGACCAGCAAAGAACCAGCAGCGCCACCAGGAAGCAGCTGCGCCGCGACGTGGAGGAGCTCTCTCGCCGGTCGGCCTCGGAACCCTCGGCCTCGTTGCGGACCCGGCGGAGCCGCGCAGCTGAAGGATGGTGAGGGATGGAGGATGTGGGATTGGAATGGGTTATATTAGGCTTTAATAGTAGGGATATGTAGGGATTGCTATGGAACTAATTGGCAACATTAGTGGTTTATAAGAGGGAGACAATTAGCAACATGAATAGTTTCATATCGATAAAAAAAAATGTGGATTGAAATCTTGGTTTATGGATGAAGAGTTTCAGAAATGGTTTCAGAAATGGTGCTTGAAAGACGGGATTCATCTAGATGAAGACTTCGTTTTTTTTTTTTTTTTTTTTTTTTTTTTTTTTTTTTTTTTTTTTTTTTTTTTTTTTTTTTTTTTTTTTCGAAATGTTGGCTTTATATGGATTAAGTGCTTCATTTGGTTTAGAATCATGAAGGACCAGGGGGTGATGGTGGATTAGGTGAAGATGTACAGTAAGTTTGACTAGGTTTCATATGGATGAATGATTTTCAGAGTGAATGATGATTACTGATGGTGAATCATGGGGGGTTCAAGATGGTCACGGACATGATCATTATGGTTGCTACTGGCTGGTGGTATCGTTTGTTGTGGTTAGATGGTCAGATGCTGAATAATGGTTATTTAGAATGATGACTTGCAATGGGAAGTAATGGTTGATCATCAGGTGTATCATATGGTGAAAGACCAGATGGTCATGCGGTTTGGTTTCGTAAATGGTTTAAGATGTTTCTTGCCGGGTAGCAATGGCGGTTGAAGATGTTGGGGAAAACCAGACGGTTGATGGTGGTTGATAATGGTTGGTGAATCGACCATGGTGATGATTATGGGTCATGATTACGTTTTGATCGTGATTGTGTGACCATCATTTACCATCATAAACCAACATAAATGCTGATTGTAGATGGTCATTGTTGCTTTATGATGGTAGATGATGGTAATCCTTGATGGTCATTAAGCTGGTGATGCTGGTGCCATGCTTCAAGGTGGTTACTGGTGGATGGTGGCAATGTTTCAGCAAAGCTCAATGGGTGGTGCAAAGTTTGGTGTTTCTGAATGGGAATTGTCACTGACGATTGATGATGATTGATGATGGCTACGTTTAATAAGCTGATAAGTGGTGAAGAACATTGGGATGGTACACATCAATGCCCACTTGTCAAGGGGAATTGGTGGTTACTTTGAAAGGTGCTTAGCCCAAAATCGCCCAAGAGTGTGATTTTTGTCCTTCAATGACATTTCACTTGGAAACCATGATTTGGGAGTCCTGAAACTTCAGGAAACTCCGAGGTACGGATTTAGCAAGATTTTGTCAGGAAACCAAAAACAAAACCCCCAATGTTTACCATGTTAGTCACAAAATGTGGCAACTCGAATAAAGCATGGCTGCCACTGCAGTTCTTAGCTGTTTCACAAACCTCAATTGTGGTTGCAAGTTCCACTGCTAGATTGCCAGAGGTTGCTCCTTTGGTCGCCTAATCCAGACATGGATCAAATGTACAATGAAGCAGCTAAGGAGTAGACTCTTCTTTGGTCACTCAAGATAGCGCTGGCAATAGAAATCCCCAATTCAAAGACAATATCATTGTTTCAATCTGTTCATGTTGATTGCGACGTTGAATTGGCTACGTTTGCCATGCCTCTTGATTGGAGATGGCACCAGCAACGGTTGTTGGCAACCTCGCCAAGTTTGATTTGTTCAGTCATAAAAGGATAACAGTTGCTGATAGTTGCTGTATTTAAATTTGCTTCTTTGGTGAGTGCGTAGATAGATAGAGATATATATATATACATATATATGAATGATATAACATTGAATTTCCATATGCCCAACATCAGCAACAACAAGGGAAGGTTACCAATGACAATGAACATTGGCATACTCGCCTCTTAGTGGTCGTGGGTTATTTCATTTGATATTGACATTTGCGTCGTACTATCGGTGCTCAGTAGTGATTCACCTGATGAGTCAGCCATTTGTTGCTAACATACGTTTGTTCTTGGAGAGATAGAACAATGTGAGCAGCATTCAGTCCTGATTTTAGAATCAGCTTGGCAGTCATCAGCGACTACAAATGAACATTCATCACAATCAAACTAATCGCGATTGATAATGACACCATGTTCTTTCCAAACAGTGGTGCAGTACCTTGGTGGCCAAAGTTTGCATAGCAACACAAGGAAGGTGATGAAAGGTGATGAAAGGTGATGAAAGGTGATGAAAGGTGATGTGCTTGGAATAAGAGAATGGAGCAATCATTGGATCACCAGCACCGTGTCGTCCCCTTTTGTCGCTGCTGCTACAACGAAAACATGCTGATGTATACCACATATACCACTATCGTAATGTCCGCGGGCATTCTCCGGATAGAAAGAATAACAATGTCGCAGGTAGCATCACGGCTGATCTCCCAAGATTGTCAAACGTTATAATTGATCATATCGTCACATGGGTATAGTCCTGCTATCCCCTCAACAATCCCCAACTGGGCCGAAGCCGCTCTTGTTTGAGGGAAGACCATTGACACCCCTGTGGATCGAGCCTGCGCCCTCACAAGGTGAGACAGCATCCATGTCGCTGTCGCTGTCGCATCATTTGCCCATGTACCGTGGCAGCCAAGTGGTGAAGCATGGGAGTATCCACATGGGCTGCGCACCCAACTGGTCTGTTCGGTTGTATCCATACATGGTATGCCTACCCGTCTAAACTGGCGATGAAGGTTCTACATGAATCAATATCCTTGTCAAAGTGACTGCACAAAACACCGAGTTTCCGAATGTTTTGGGTTTTTCTCAGGGTCCCCAGAAAGTTACCTGAAACAAAAGCCCTCGAAAGATGACAAAGCCAATGGGCTGATTTCTAAGTTTCATGGTGCCGTCAAAGGATATGGAAGCAAGACTTCAATGCAGGGATTGTGGAAGACAAGCATTCACATTTCACATGAAGAGCCTGCATTTTGGCTGGTGCTCTCACCAGGCATGCATTGATGCAGTGCCACCTGCTTTCAGAAATCCCAAGATGTTGCTGGAGATGCGAGGTAATTCCTGGCCCAGGTGCTTAAATGAATCAAATTAGGTCCGGGGCAGAAACTGGGGATACATCCCAAGTCGCCCATACTTCCAACTCCGGTTGCCTTGGTGCTTCATTTGCTGCTTTGGCGCAGTTGAACTTACCACCACGAACTTTCCAAGCAATGCCACAACTGCTTCAAATCTCAGTTGAGGATGAAAGATGGTACAGAACCTCGCTGGGCCTCCAATTCTCCTGGGCTAAACCTCCAACAGTTTTGTTGGTGCTTTTGAGGGGTGAACTCCCCCCATTTGGTTGCAACGTCATGTAACATCTATGTTCCAAGGTCCATCAAACACCACCGCTGTGTAGCCCATGAACGCGGTTCAAGGTTTGCGGGATCCAACACGTTCCAATTTCAGAGCTCTGACAGAAGCGACCTAACTTGGAGAGTTAATTGGCTTGGTCAAGGACAAGTATCACTGGAATGTTGATGGTACTGAATTAAATCACGCGATTAAATGTCATCATTAAGTCATGCAATTGATTAATCAATATTAGTGATATTGATGTGTATTTTATATCTCATTAGTCCATGGCAATGTTATGCCTATGGTATCATTGCACTGCCATATCCCAAGGGGGAACCATCAACATGCCCCAGCCGAGGATCCCTGGGCAATCGGCCCGGGCTTCCATGGCAAGGATGTCTTTGGCACGATCAGGTTCCAGGCCACGTTGCACTAGGGGACCGACGGTCAGGGTGCATGTGCACAGATTGATGAGGTCACCGATTTTTGATTCTACCAGTTGCGTTGGAGTATACATTAAAGGAATATGCTGTAAGTTGAGTTACTGTATATATTTAAGTAACATGTTACTATATGTTGTAATCATTGCCTTTCGTCCGCAATTGGGACTTTCATTTCACCGTCCTTGGAAGCAGTGCAATTCCTATGATTTTGTTCTAGGTTTCCATATCAGCAGTATGTGGCCGGAGGGTTCAACTTAACAGTTGAGCAGTACCAACGGGTTGCTGGTTGATTGATCATGCCAGTCTTCATTGGCTACCCAGGATTGGTTAGAATGGCAACGTTTTGACCATTGACCAATTCCTGACTGCACTTGATCTTTCAAAATATTTTCGTGTTTTCTATGGGTTGTCCGTCATTTATTTCTTGGAATGACATGACTATGACGGCTTACCACACTGACCTCTCCCCATTGGATCGTACACAGGTGACCATTGAGAATTCCATTGCAGACGTACATAAGTCCAAACATAATTCCATACATACAGGAAGCAATGCATTGGGTTGCACATACTACATGATCATACTCGTATGAGTTGTAGCATAATTCCAAGCAAAAATCCATACAAGATGCCAAACAAAATACTGATACTGATATGATATGTCACATAATTAATTCCATACACACTTCCAAACAAAATTCCATACATACTCATACATGCTACATATCTTCACCACCCAGTCATTGGCTTGCACCCGTGTCGCAGTGCCAGGCTGCAGGGCAGTTTCAGTTCCCTCAACTTGGACGAACACGGCGATCCAAGCGACCGCCACCTGGCTTAACCTTCAGCTGATCATCATGAACCTTCATTGAGTCATCATTGGCCTTCACCTGATCAGCATGAACCTTGAGTTGATCAGCCACCATGTATGGTGACAAGATGTGACATATCATTTCATGACATAACGTGACACGTCTTCTGAGTTACTATAGTAGATGCATTTGGAATATTTTGGAACCCATTTATCGGGGTTATTAATGAACTCCCCAGGATCAATTTGTTTTCATGGTCCCAAAATTGTTGTGCAAGGGACAGGTTTGGGCTTAGCTTTTTTCCCGCTTCTTTGTTTGATTTGTGTTCCTCGTTTGTTTGCTATGTTTTTCTCGTTGGCCTTTGCTGCTTTTGCTTCTTGGCTCGACTTTTCGTTTGGTTGACTCGATTGAGTGCTTTATTTTGCTTGGCTCGACAATGTCTGAACAAGAATCGAAGAGAACAAAGAATCGACGGTGACGTACAGGAGAAAATGACACTAACCACAACTCTAATAGCAACAGCAACGGCACTGCCATCAGCAGCAGCAGCAGAACCACCAACAGAGACAACAACCACGAAAAGAATCCAACGGCCAGGATCATGACAAGCACAACAACGAGAACAAGATCATGTCCAAACCAGCAGGACATGGAATGACCTTTCCGCCACGCAACGCGATGGCATAGGGGTGGGGGTAATCACTTAGGAAGCAAAAAGCGAGTCACTCGCAAATCTAAACCTTAGGTGTGTGAGTTCTAAAGATTGTCTATTGGTTAAGACTTAAGAATGAAAATTAATTCATGTGTTCAATGTAAGTCCATGTGATCAACCATGAATTAGCCATCAGTTTAAACATCAATGAACTGCTACTCATTAACCACATTTAACCACTATTTGGCTTCCACCACAAGATTTGCCACGCCCCTTTACCAACACCACGTGGTGTGGCTTTCTTGGACTTCCCAAGACTTGGGCCCCGTTAGTTTCGGATCGCTGAGCTCGCTTCGGGTCACCATAGCTTTGAGTTGGGAGCTGCAGTATGATGACTGGAACTAAAGGCTTCAATTATTACAAAAGAGTAAACTTGTGGTTACTGGATGCTGAACATGTTTAATCAAAAGGTAACGGTATGAGTGGCCACCGATAATGATGGACGCAATGGTTATGAGAACCATGCGCAATGTTCTGATTCTGAGTGGCCATTCATAAGTTACAATTATATTTGGCCATCAAAAGTTACAATGTTCAATGATGCAACGGTTATGAGAACCGGCCACCAGCCACTCAGGAGAGGTCTTGGAAGTCGATGTGACCGATCTGGACCCCGGCGGCAGTAAAGATCAGCCCATGTCCGGAGGTTGGACGCCATCGCCAGGGAATGAAGTGAGTGTTGGTGGAATCATAACCCACAGGCTGCTATTCTCAGGTGTAAACCCAACTGCACATCCCAACGGCACATCATATTTGTTTGCAAGATTAGATTTTGTTTTCAAATGAACGGCACTTTTGATTCGGTAAACATGGTGGAAATCGCAAGACTTTGTCGTGTAATGAGGTTTGCATCGTTCCCCTTATGATTCCACCAGAGGGCAAACATGCATGTGTGCCAAGGACATATATACCAGCGTCACCAAGCGTGTGGCTATTCCCACACGTGTTGAAAATTCACACAAATTTTTGGGATTCCCACACGAATTGCATTTTCTCCGTAGATTCCCACACCAGTCAGAAATTCCCACACCTGTTCAAAATTTCCCACACATGACCAAATGAAGGGTTTTTCTTCTTATTTTCATGATTTGGGGGTCATCAAACAAACGGAGGGCATCAAGACCCTTAAGCTGTAGTGCCAGCCACATTGCCCGCCTGGCAAAGCAGCCAATTGTTTTTTCACACCACTTGCTCTTGCTCGATGTGCTTGCGCAAGGAGCAGAGGTAAATATCAAGAGCGCGTTGAACAGTCATCTTTGGACTGACCCGCCTACTGTAGCGTGAGATGATCCCTATGAAACTCTCATCAATTTGGCAGCTGTCTGTCAGCGGCGACTCTACAAATGCCAAATCTTTTGACCACACTTCCAAAAATCTGAAAATGTGATTCAAAAGATGAAACTTGGTATGTACAGGAAAGCGCGGCTCCCTCACAGCAAGGGACAGCTCAGCAAGGCGCTTGTAGGCGCGAAGGTGTAGAAGGCCATGCCGCGCGCAAGCTGCTGCATCAGCTGAAGTCAGCCAAGCGCCGCGGTTGTAGAGCAGCCGAAAGGCTGCATTCATGTTCCGCCTCAGGAAGCAGCTGCAGTTCAAGGGGCGCATGAATGATAACACAGCTCTTTGCAAACACATTACTTGAATAACACAGCTCTTTGCAAAATCGGCCTATCGATAACGAAGCCAAGACACACAGCCACTGCAATGAATGTTACCCGGGAATCTTGCTGCGACCATTCAGAAACGAAGTCATCAGTCAAAAGAACTTCCAGCCACTCCTGGCAAGATCTTGCACAGTGCCAGAAGCAGACACACACAGACACCGCACGAGTTCTACCCTGGAAAAAAATAAGATGGAAAAGGACATACAATTAAATGCTGAGGATCCATCAGCAGAGTCGTAGTAGAGCCCTTCTGCCACCCACCCTCCGGCCAGTCAAGTGAAGTCTTGAAGCCCACAGAGTCGCGATTGATCTTTTTGAGATACGGACGTTCCTGAGCAGTGGGCTGCCGAGCGCATTGGTAGCAGTGGCCTGCACATTTCACCTGAATGAAAAAATTAATGACTATTAATGCAAGCAAGAGGCCCGTCGCATCTTGCAATAGGCCAACCACTTCGCGCTTAAGCTTTCAAATCTGACGTCGACCCCGTTGCCTGGCTCACATTGCTGAAGGATCACAAGGGCGCTGGAAACGAAATAGCGGCCATGCCCCAAGTGAAAGCAATGGAATAGATCTGGCCGGAAATTGTAAGCCTTGAAGTCAGGAAGAGATGGCAAATCGTGCCACGGGGCCCAACTATCCCACGGCACCATGCTCGCGGCGGAGCCCATGCTTCTTTCCCAGGTAGGGCTGGTAGAACAATCCTCATAGTTGAATGCCGGCACACCTGCCAAGCAAAGGTGGCAGACTCCTTGGCAAGTCATTCCTGACTCACCGCGCTTCGGGGCCCGGCGAAAATGCCGCTCCAGGTGCGCGGATTCTATAAGAAACGGAAGGTCTCCCTTCACCCCGACTGGACATAGACGTAGCTTCTTATCACAGTCTCCGAAATCGAGGAGCAATCCGGAACGTAGAATCTCCATGAAATCGTCTTTGACCAGTTGCATAGCTTGATCCAGGGCTTCTGGGTGCTCTGTGTATGTCTCTTTGAGGGCCGCAAAGCAGAGCCATCGAGAAGTTTCCTCATTACATCCAGACAGATTCGAACTCCAATAACATAGCGATCATAAAATGTATAACATGCTATGCAGACCAAGTGGCTGGATGCCCCATCCTTGGCGAACAACGTTATGAAATCATGACCCCAGATTCACATTGCCCTTTTTGCCTGGATTGGGCAGGCCTAAGGTTTCACTATGTTGCACAATGCAAACATCGTTTCTAACTGACATAATGCAAACAAAGGACAAATTCAGTCTTTGCTGTTCCCTTTGGACATCTTCAGGTTGCTTCCGGGAAAACGACGTACCGCGGCCAAGCACTGGCTGCCAAGAGAGCAGCATCAGAGGCAATTTCTTTTTACCTGCCAAAATGCAGCAACAACATTCACAAACAAGATTCAACCGCCAAAAAAATCTGGACATCAGTCTGCTGCCAGTCAAGTGACTGCGCCCCTCATCTCCATGCAGCTTGACAGGCACACACAGTTGTAGCTGCTCTGGCAGCAGCAGCTTGAATATGTCATGGTCCGGGAACTGGAGCTGATATCTTTGCCAATACGTTCTCAAAGTACGCATTGATTCTTCCAAAGACTTTTCGGGAAGAATGAAATCAAGGCGCTTGAGTTTGCCAAGCGCAAGCACCATGTCAGATGGTCTGAACCACGGGTAGCCTCACATGTTTTCTGGAACCGTGCGTAGATAAAAAACTATTGCATTAAAATAAATCAGAAAGTACCAGACGAGAAACGGTCGTTGTCCCCAATCCTGCCAAAAGAAAACGGTATCGGTGCCCGTAAGCCAGCATCATCCATTGCTTTGATGGCATCTCTCGCCTGCACAGTTGATTGGATTTTTGCTTGGCCAACAGCTTCAACATTAAAGTCTGCAATGAAAAAACTAAGGCAAGTCACCGAATGCGCCGAAATTCCCCGAGCCAATTTGGAAAGCACTGGATCGCGTCTCTGGATTCCAAGACGCCGATCGTCTTCCAGCACTGCCCGGGCATGCTCTTGTAAGTCAACTGCTGGCACCTCGGGACTCGTATGGCTACTCTGGTGGCCAAGCAAACTAAACCAACAAACACAAAAATCTAAAATGACAAATTTCAGGGACTACATGGATAGGTTAAATGGCTGCAGGAACCAGGGCCGCAGAGAACAACAGGCAATGAATTTGACAGCTGTCATGTGAGACGCTGCTGCGAAAAAAGGTGGCAGAAGATACTATTGCAAAAGGCCAGCGTAGCGGCTGCGGTAGAGAAACTGGTTTCAGAAGAAACGGCTGCAACAACATAATCACAAAGGAGAAATGGCTGCAGTAAGATTGACGATAAAGCAATCAAAGAGACTAAAGGCAAAACCACAAAATTTCAACACTGCGGTTTGAGAAAACGGTTTGCCCATAAAGTGGCTGCGGAAAATGGATGACAACAATAGTGCTGGACAGAAAAGGCTGCGGTGAAAAGGCTGCGGTGAAAAGGCTGCGGTGAAAAGGCTGCGGTGAACAGGCTGTGGTGAAATAAGTGAAGCGATGATAAGATAAAAACTAATGCAACCAAGAAGCGCCGCGGGCAAGACTCTTGCTAAGAGTGGAAGCAATGCTGCTAGGCCGCGCGGTCAGCGCACGGGAGGCAAAGGTGCCTGGCAATGACCCATGATTTATCAACGGGTGAAAGTTGAAGCAGGGCAAAATGGATGCGCAATGCAGGAGCCGCTCCATGTTTTCTTCCTGTTCAGCAACTAGTGTCGTCACAGATGGCGTTCACACAGATACCTTTCGAGCCCTGTGTGGCCAAGACCCCGTCAAATGCTGATCAGCAATCGCAATCTTAAGTTCACAAGGCTACAGCTGCAGGTTCTCTGAAGCAACGGTCTTTTGTGAAGAGTGTACTGCACAAGTTACCCTCCCGCACTGCTGCCTATCACTGGTCAAAATCTAAGAGTCCCAGCATTTCAAGCCAGGACTTTGCAAATCTCACTCAGGACTTTGCAGCGCCCTTGGCCTTTGCCTTGGCTTTGGCCCTCTTGGGCGGCGGCTTGTCAGGCTTCTCAGGCGCGTCTCCCTCCACTGCTTCGTCAGGTCGCCTCTTCGCAGTCTTCTTTTCATTCATCAGCAGCTTGTAGCGGTGGTCAGCTGCAAGGATCTTGACGCACCTCAAAGGCAAAAGGAGTTCGGAACATCATACTGTCCATGAGGGATACATAAGTGACAAGACAAGATACGGCTCTCTGGCAACTTCCTTCGCTGCGTCGACTTGCCTTTGGAGCCTTTGCAAGCGATCATACTGAGATGAATTAATGGAGGTGTTACGTACCGATGTTTTCAGACCAGCAACTCTTCCAGTGGAACACTCTTCGCATCCACAGTGAGCTGGCACTCTGCAAGCTTTTCAAAAGCGTTTTCCAACGTGTCCATGTATCCTTTGCAATCGGCCACAAACCTGGACAGAGGACATCTAGATTAATTGTGTTTCAAGAAAACGATGCGGGGTCTAAAATATGATATGAACAACTCCAAGCAATAAAAAAAACAAAGAATTACTGCGCTATTCTGAGTGGCTTCTTGCTGCGCTCAGTGCCGATGCCTTCGGTGTTGTTCAGCCAGCCGACAACCTGACTGGCCTTCTGGTGGACCGAGTCAGTGAACTGCTTCAAGTTGGCTGCCACTTCGTCCCAACTGTTCAAAGCCGTTGCGCCCTTGTGACCTTCGGGCAGCGCGTCGGGCATCTTGTCAACCAAGGGGAAGGGCTCCAGGTTGTCAGGCATTTCCTGGCGCAAAAATGAAAGCAAAGATGGTTTAAGAAAATATTACAAGATCTACAAATCAATTCTTGATCGCAAGCCTCCTCGTCAGTGGCTTTCATCCAACGTTCCAAGTCAGACCTCTTAACCTTGACCGTGTCTTTGGTCTGCACGAAGTACTCCGTGAGGCTTTCATCGTACTTGTACACCCTGCAAGAAAAGCAAAGAAAATGCTTTGTCTTACTTGAAACTATGTGTAACAAAACTGGCCAGCCTGCAGAGGACACTTTTGAACCTCTGACAGTAGGCCTTCACTTTGGACACCAAGCTCCTGAGCAAAGAGGCAATGACTCAAAACTACAAGTGACAAGGGCAAACTAATACTTTGAAACAGTTCTATTCTCATGTACTAAATTTCCATCTAGACAAACCGAGGTTCTTGGAAAAGGACAGGTCTTTTTCCATCCGTTCTTCAGTGTACCAGCCTCCTTCAATTTCCTCCTCCCGTGCCTTTGACTGCTCTTGGATACGGGTGAGCTGCTGCGAGAATTCTGCCTGCAGCATACACCGCCAAAAGGATGTGAGAGGCCGAAGTACAACAATGTCAACGCTAAACAATGACAGCAAAAATTTTCACGTTAACTTGCATTATGACATGTGGATATATATGAGTTGTGGACAAATGCAGCTATGGTACTCGAACCTTTTCACGGATCTTGTTGTCGCTTGAGAACCCGCACTGTTTAAGTGCGCGAACAAGAGCGAGCATTAACTCCTCTCGGTTGCCGTGCAACCATTGTTCGTGCACTGCCTGCGGCACCTGGATCTTGCCCGCTTTGGTGGTGCCGCACAAACGTTTCAGGCGCATGTAAAGCGCGTGCTGCGACAATTCCTGCAAAGCTGAAAATACAATGTTGTTTTGATTATGTGACTTATGTGTCTTCCATGGCAAAGTGACAAAGCAGTCCTCACCGTCCAGGCTGAACGTTTCAGCCAAGTGGTCTTCACCTGGATTCAAAGCTCCATCGCTTGAAGGGGCAGCAGGGCTTTCAGCAGCTGAACTGGCCACACTTACCGGGGAACTCTTTGGAAGAGCCGGCGGTAGTTCCAGTGAGGCTGGAGGAGGCACACCTGGCGCCAGAGGTACTGCTTTTGTAGTTGGAGCAGTTGTTGCAGGTAACTTGGCTGCGGGGGTCACTGGTGCTGCAGAAGCCTTGGCCGGGGCAGGCACAGGTGAAGGGGTCATAAAAGACCTCACTGGAGTTGGGGTGGCCAAACTGTCCGAACTTCCCAACGCTTTTGGCGGTGGAGTTCTTAGGGAAGTATCACCCAGCCGGGCTTGCAGAGCCTTCAGCTGCGCCACTGCGGCTAAAGCTTTGGCCTTCCAATCCGGCGATCCATTGCAAGGAGCGCCAGCTTTGACAGCAGTCATGGGCACCTGCTTCACTGCAAGATCCGGCGTGGATGCCATGTCCAAGGTCATAGTTGGCGCTCGCAAGAGCTCCATGGAAGCCGTCTGCTGCACGACATCCTCGCCAACGACTTGCGTAGGCTCCACTTCCATCTCTTCTGCACTGTCAGAATCCACGGCGATGGAGCCCTGGACAAGCACAAGTTAAACTATGTTAAATCATTATGTAGAAATCCAGAGTTTCAATGTGAACATGCATGCCTGGCCTGCTTGGCCAAGTTCGCGTGTTCTCTTTCGACTTTCTCCAACTTAACATCTTGAGGAGCCGTTGGTGTCCTGGAATCCGCAGGCCCACGAATTCCCGAAGGCACAGTCGAACCTACAGTCGAACCTTCGGGGGCTGCAGTTGCAGCTGTCACTGCAGGCGCAGTCTCAGCACTGACTGGCGCAGTCTCAGCACTGACTGGCGCAGTCTCAGCACTGACTGGCGCAGCCTTAGCACTTGATACCTGCGGACGGCAATGCCCAAGAAACATGGTAATGACAATTTTTGAAAAGCAAAGAAAGCAATCTACTATAGCTACTGTCCATGGCCTTCTCAGACTCAGCAGGTTCAGCCTGCTCCACTTTCGGTTGGAGCCACTCATCCTCACAAACCATTTAAGTTGAAACAAGAAAACGGCTGCAGCAAAAATACTTTACTTTCTTTGCTTGTTCTGGGTTCCACGCCACGCTGTCGAAGTGATCCAGCAATTCGTGGTCTTGAAGCAAGGCAGTGTTCTCCTGATATCAAGAAATCTTATGACTGGATTGCAAGTACATATCACAAAGTAAGGGCCTCAAGCAGCTGGTTCAGCTCTTCAACGCTGAGGTGGCCATAGAGCGCTTCCACATCAGGCTCTGTAGGCTGACTGGCCGCGGCATCTGGCAAACTGCCCATGTTGATTACAACAGAGGCTGCTTTTACCAAATCACTACAGCTCCAAGCTTTGCTTTGGAGCTTTTCCACTTGCATCCTGCTGTCGAGCTTCGCAAAACGGCTGCGGAAGATTGCAATGGTCAAAAATCTTGGGCCAACATTTTCTTTCAATCACAGCAACTCAAAAAAGTCTCACACAGACATATTTAGCAAACCTGACACACTGACGCAAGAAAAACGCAGTCCGAAGTCCAAAAAACCATTTTTGTTAAAATCTGGGCGACTTATGCAATTACAAGATTCCCACACGATACATCATGATTCCCACACATGATTCTCACCCGACCTCCGCTTTTTCTCACACGAACTCCGCCTTTTCTCACCCCGAGTCCGCCCCCCTATTTTCTCCGGGTATGTTTTTGATTTTCTCCGGTAGGATTCCCACACCGTAATGATTTTCTCCGGTAGGATTCCCACCCCATATGAATTGTAATGGGGGTTCTTTTGTTTTTTGTTTTTTCTTTTAGTTTTAGTTAACCTACCCGGAGATGGGTTGGAAACCTTGTTTTCCATCTGGCTGGGACATTCAAATTTCTGGAGCCCCTGAGATAGACGCAGGCCTCTTCTAAGAAGGCTTCTCTCCAAAGATCCATCCCAGGTTCCATTTTTTCAAACATTGCAGGAACATTCCAGCCACCCTTTGGCTCAGTTGGCAAAGGTGGCGGTGTACTATGGTTGGAAAGCAGTTTGGGCAATATGCGCTGCACTTTTAGACCGAAAGCAACAGGGTAAGACCTCAGACATGAACATGAAATTCATCATTTAATCATCATTACAAGGCAATAAGATCACAAGGTAACATAAAATCCATGTTCAATCAACTAAGCCGTGGGCTGCGTTTGCTTCAGCCACTTCGTCCCACAATAAGTGGTCTTACCCTTCGAATTTTTTTTCCGAATGGTAGTTTTGACCTTGCTTTCTCTGGCTTTCTTCCGTAGAAAACCACGGTCTAAATGTCCAATTTCAAAACTGTTGCTCCAGCCGCGGTGTCTTTTCCTCAGTGAAGCAAGGACACACGACACGTCCCAAAGGACAACTAAGAGTCAACAAAACATGCATGTTTGCACACAAACAAATTAGATATTGTGGGCAAGCATCGGGGTGTAGGATCCATAATGTTTCGCCCACCATCCGACCCTAAACAAAGGCAGGGTGCGGCACAGTCTTTCCCACCTGGGGTACCATGGTAGTCTTGAAGAGGAAGGTTGCTCCACCATGAAGCATCCACCAAGGGCAGCCGCGAGATAGCATAGCAGAACACTGCGTGAAAGAAGGTTGTTTCCTTCCTAGCATGATGGATTCCGTTCACAAGAATCATGTACATGACAAAGTCTGAAATGTTTCAATCAAACATGCAGGCAGGTGACTGCCACATAGGGCAAGTGTGTGTTGCCATATGGAGTCGCAGCGCTTCGCCCTGAAGTTGCTATATTTATCGCAGTGAAACTCGTGCAGACCACTGCAAGGAGCAAAAAGAACCCTTCTGGATGGCCATTGAGCACAGTCCAAATAGCCAGCCTGAAACAAGCCACGTCACAGAAAGTTACTTGATTACAAACTATCCCAGCAATGCCATCACCAACATCAACAAACAAGAAACATTAAGTATTATATCCAAGAAACGCAAGACCTGCAGGGGTTCCAAGATCAAATGCGTTGTGCTTTTGCACAGGGCCTCCATGACGAATGTCAAGCTGCGCAGTCGCGATCAGTCCGTACTTCGTGGATTTGCCAACGTTGCCATCTCCGCTGAACATCTCGATGCAACGGAAGCCCTGCAGCGAAAAACATCCACAACATGTCTACGTTGAAATGGCTGACATCTCGGCCTCAGGAACTTGAGGCATTCCATTGTGGTAGAAGGTCATCACCACCAAAAAGATGAATGCCTGCAGCCGGTAAGAATGAACTGCGAGAACAACTGAGAAATCAAAACAACACCTGGCCTTTGGCAATTTCATCATCATTAGTTTCAGGACCAAGCGGTCCAAGGCAGCTTCATGAGGAACCGCGTGGAGCACCATTGCCGCAACCCAAAGAATTAAAAATAGAAACAAAGCAAATTCTGTCCGATGTTTTATCTATGCTATGTTGTTTTATGGTTTCTTGTTTAAATTATTTTTTTATTATTACTCCTAAGCTGATGACCTGTTTTCAATGAACGTAACACATCTAGCAAAACGGCTGCGGAAGAAACAGTTCAAGCTGCGGAAGACTTCAACAGAGAACCAAAGTACAAGGCGCAAACTGGCCAGGATCACCTGCCAGCCTCTTGACCGGCACATCAGCGCGCGCAGGCTTTGCAGAGGCAGCAGCTCCACGGCGCGCAGTTCTGGCAGCTCGCTTCACCATAGCACCTGCGCAAATAACAAAGCAGGATGCGGTACAATTGGCTATAGTGAAGCCATGCCAGCTGACAACAAGACGGCTCTAACGATTTTTTTCCATCCCATCTGCGCTCTGCCGTCTCAGTCTCGTCTGCGGCGACGTGCCCTAGACCTGTCCCTATCGCTTTTGCGTTCCTTCGTATCGCTGGGCCCTTTGCGGTTCGGCTCAGACCGTGGACGTCGTTCTTCAGGATCTCCATCCTCATCGTGACGTGCAGGCGGTGGTTCAGAGTGAGGTGCTTCAGAGGGAGCCGCTTCAGAGGTGCCACTCACTGCTGCTGCAGCCGGAAAGCCTAAGCAAACAAAATGGTGGGCACTAAAGAAAATCTTGAAAGAAATACCCCCCAAAACAAATTGAACAAACAAAAAAAAGACAAGGAACCCAAAGCATTGGGATTCTTCTGGAGTTCCCTTTGGATGTACTCCATGACCAGCTTCACAGCATCGTAGCTCGCCTCTCGAGCTGTGAGTCCTGAAGGAAGCAGCGACGGGTTCGAGCTGGAAGCCGCGCCAGCCACTGCAAGGGCCGGCTCCAAGTTCAGTGAACTCTTTGGCCGGGCAGCTCCATCACCTGAAGCGCCAGCACAGGTACAATTGACATGAATCAACTTAACTTAAGCTGGTCTAAGAAAAACGGCTGCGGAAACAAAATCTAGGACATTTTTTTTTTGAAGACGAGGCACCCTTGCCTTCCTTCCACCTTTGTTTGTCTTTCTTCTCCTTGGCTGTCTTGTCCCGTCCCTCTTCCAGGTCCTGTGGGGTTAGTGATGTGGAAAAAAAACAATATCACTCTGCAGTTTACGGTCCTCTTCCTCAGCTGCTCGTGCTTTGCGCGGCGGTTGGTAGAAAGGAGGCGGCGGCAAAGTCGACAAGGGAGGTGGCGGCACTGCTGGCACCGCAGGCCCTGGCATCCACACAAAGCAGTGGACCCATGATCCACCACCTTGTGGCACCACAACTCCGGAAGACGTCGGCATCAACTTTGGCAAGGGTGGTGTCAAAGGAGGAGGAGGAGCACCAGAAGGCGATGGACCCACAAATCCATAGCCTTTGCCCTTCCCTTTCCTGAGTTGATCAGCGTCAAAAAATTCAATGTCTGACATTCTTATGTTCACCGTTTCTTTGCGCCAAGCTTCGGGTCGAAGTGGCCAGTAGCACCTTTGCCACCATCGCCAGCGGAGCCTTTGTGACCATCGGATTTCCTGAGAATCAAGGGTGAGAAAAAATGGTATCCCTTAAAAAAATCAAAGCAACATAAATCAATCATGCTATTGAAAAAAACTTGTTACATGAAACGTCATATCTTAAGTAACCAAGGTTCCCAGGCTTTCCTTTACCTTTGGGGCTCACATCATCAGAACCGATGTCGCTCCCATACCCATCATGGTCGCCATTCGGCATTGCGCTTCCCAGGTAGCCGCTGCAGGCAAAAGATTGAGCCAAACAGCAACAGAAACGCATGCTCACTGTGGGTGTCCGTTGTGCTGCAGTGCACATGCAAGTCAGGGGGCAACAACTTCACTACTGCAAACGGCTGCAAAAAACACAAGACATCACCAGGCCTGCGAAAGCAGCTCAGCCGCCACAGGCGGCGCAGCAAACCATGCTCGGCCATGACCTGGCAAAAAGTCAGCAACCTAAGCTAAGCATTCACTACTTCCAAGACACGTATGCTGAAACTGCAGGACCATGAGCAGTCGGATTTTTTTGTCGGACGATTGCTCTTTTCGCTCATGATCCCTGCAGCGTTTTTTTTAGCTGCCAGCCGTGGACACTGAGGTTGTGTCAGATCGGGGCCATATGTTTGTTTCAAACATTTCCGTTTTTTTTTACATGACAAGGATTATAGTTTGCCCATTGGCCTCCCCTATATATGCGCCAACACAACCCGCCACAGCTACCCCTAATTGAAAAGCACGTGCTGCAGGGTAAACCCTCAACACTTTCAAGTTTCAACTTCGCTGGCAGACAGATCTTTGGGGCAGATAGCCTCACTCTTTCATCTTCTCGGCCTCAAACTTGTCCTGCGCAGCGGCCGCAGTGATCAGAAGGCTGCGGAAGAGGGCTCCGGCTTCATCACTCTCAGCCCACTCCGGAGACTGCGCCGCCAACTTCTCACACATCTTGGAAGCCACGGTGATGGACACCGCAATGCTGTTGAACTTGCGACTGATGTAGAAGAGCTGCTTGGTGCCCTTCTCAGAGGTGATCTTGATTCCAACCGCAGGGCGGTTCCAGTAGACCGGGCAAGTGATCCAAGGAGCATACTTCCTGATCAAGAAAGCACAGCCCTTGCAACCAAACTCTTATATTAACTTTTGTTTATGGAATGCTTACATGGTATCATTAATTGCCAAACACAACCCTCCAATCACTCAACCTAGCAAATCGTAAATAAAGTTCACTAAAAAATCAACCAAAACTCCTGGTGTGCAAGGTCATCCCTTCTTTGTCGTAGGCCACATCCTGGAACTTCACCATCACCTTCTTGAGCTCCAGAAGCAAATCTTGGTCCACATCTGGCCCTTCCCAAGAAACAGCTTCGAACAAGGGCTTGGATTTCTTGCCTCTTCGCCCTTCAGCCTTTGCAGCAGGGCGCTTTCTAGCAGGCTGCGTAGAAGCTGCTGTCGGCTCCGTGGCAGCAGCTGCAGTACTCTTTGCCTTCTTCGACCGGGAAACTGTCTTCTCCACAGGTTCCTCCTCAGTTTTGCGAGGTCTGCCTCTGGCTTTTGGGGCAGCTTTTGTCTTGGCTTCCGCCTTTGCTCGTTGGCTTTCCTCTTTGGCAGCCTCTCGAGCTTCCTTTTCTTCAGCCCGGCACTTGAGCTGCTGACGCCTGAGTCCGTCATCAGCTTTGTCAGCTGCAAGCTCTTCCAGCTCCTTCTCAGCATCAGCCACTTCAGTGCTGGGTTCTTTGGCGCCCTCATTTCCGGAAACTTCCACCAGGTCCACCTTGTCCTTGACCAAGGTAGCGGAAGGTTCCTCAGAAGCTACGTCTGGGGAAGGCAGGCTCTTGTCCAGCTCCAGGGGCATTGTCTGGTTGACATCCACAGAAGAACCTCAGAAGAGATCAAAGATAGGAACAACCAACATGGTCCAGAGCCATCCCAAATAAAGACAAGTAACCTGTCAAACAAGACTCCTTTTCGGCCATTGACACGGCGATTGCTTCAGCTTCTCTCTGCCGCCGCTTCAGCCTTGGTACATGTTGAATGCCCTGCAACAAGGCATGCGTATACAAAAAAATAAATGCACCCAAAGAACATCTGCATGATCTGCTGACGCTTGAGCGCCAATGCCACTAAGGACTTCGGATCCGCAGACTTGCTGATGTCATGGGAAGTCAAAGCCCCAGTGGCTCCAATGCGACCCTCAGGGTTCGACTCTGGCTCATGCACAACAACCGCCTCATTTTTCTTCAGCTCAAGAGCAGCTGATGAAGTTTCTGGGCTTGTACTTGGGTCCGCCGCAGTCTGAGCTGGGCTTGGAGTAGCATCTCTTGCAGGCGTCGACTCTGAATCCTCCTGCAAGGCTAGAAGGTTCATTGTGTGCAGATGGGTTCCAATGTTTGAATTAAGATATTGATATATGTCCATCCCACAAATCTACAACGATTATGAACGCCTTTTGATCAACAGAAAACACACCAGAAGGCTCATTGCTTCACAGATCAAATGACCACAGACATGGCTGCGGAAATGATTGCAGAAATGGCTGAATGCTGGGAGGCACAGTTGAAGAAATAGCTTTCAAAATGGCGTGAAAACATGCTGGACAAACGGCTGCGGAAACGGCGGCAGACATGGCGACAGACATGGCTAAAGGATACATACAGCTTCAAAAAGGGCTACGGGAACAGCTACAGAAATGGCAATGATCGACATGTATGACACAAAAGGCTTCAAAAACAGCTACGGTAGTGGCTACGGCTACGGAAAGAAATTGCAGAAACAGCTACAGAAATGGCTACAGAAAGGCTACACAAACAGCTACAAAAAAGGGCTGCGGAAACAGCTGCAGAAATGGCTGCGGAATTGAAAATGCTACGGACCAATATGCAAAAAAGGCTACAGAAACGGCTCAAGACATGTTACAAGCTACAAAAACTGCTACAGAAACGGCTGCGGAAATGGCTGCGGACAAAGTGGCTGTGAGGAAAAAGACGCTACGTGAAAAAATGTTACGGAACAAAAAAAATTGTTGACATATAGATGACTTACTAATTATCCCGTGACCTAATCCCATTGGCCAGTCCTTGTCCGGCTTGGCAAGGGGTACCCATGGGTCAAACTTCATCCCGAAGTCTCCCAACAATGCCCGCATTGCCAAGTCCTTAGGCCACCGTGCAAGATTGAAAAGCAGAGGCTTCAAAACAAAGGGAACAAACAGAGCCGCAAGGAGTCACATAATTTCTGTTCAAGGAACTCTTGGTGGGTTCTTGCGCCAGCAAGTGTTTTTCACCACCCCGTACAGGTACCTCAAACTCCAGCACTCGTCGTTCACAGTCTTCCAACTTGGACGCAAGCCGTAGCTTTCATGGAACTTCTGCACTTCGCTGTGCAATGCCTCCAGGCACGGCACACTGTACTTCGCAGCAGCCATTGTGCGCAGCAAGGGCCGCAAGGCTTCTTGGTTGTAGCGACAGTTGACCACTGTCTTGGCCACTGCGCCATCCGAAGGCTCTGGCCTCTCATCAGCCTGGGGGGCTTCAAGGATCAACCTCCCAAAGTCCCTCATCCTGGAGCGAAGGTTGGGGAACCCATCCCAAAGGTCGCACAGACCCTTCAGGCCAGTGAAGACAGCTGTCTTCCCAGAAGTGGGCGCAAGGGCAGCCTCGTCAGCTGCCATGTGGTGCAACAGAAGCCAGAACCCAACACAGCACCGCAAGAGCTGTCAACCAAACGGCTACGGAACAATGGTCTCACAAAATGCTTGTGATACATCATGTGCACGAGCATTCACTGAGTTCAGTAGCTTTTGATCATCAATTCTGGCACAAACATGACAGAAGGACGCTTGCAGCCGGCCAGCCCAGAACCAGTGGGGCTAGATCTGGAAATTAAACAGCTGCGGGCACATAACATGGCTGTTTCACAAGAAACCCACACCGTTACAAAAAAGCCACCCCATTACAGACAAGTGTGGGAATTCCCACACTCGCGAAAGAAAGGCACAAATTTCCAAGATTCACACAAATTCCGCCTTTTTGGGTGTAGCTGGTATATATAAGCATATTCGATATGTATATATATATATATATATATGTATACATGTATGCATGCTGCGCATGTTTACAAACTATGCAATCGAAGAAGCAGAAGTCCTTTGTCTTGTCAGTGGTCACCAGGGGACAGCACAAGAACAACTCACAATTTCATGTCGGTCATTTAACAGTTTTCTTTTAGTTGCTGCTTGTGGACTTATTCTGCACAGTTTTTAACTTTTGGCTCCATGATTCCGGCAATATAGACCCCAACACCCAACCGTTTCTGTGAGATACACACAGTGTTCATGATGGAGTCAAGAAGTGAAAATTGCCTGGAGAGGTTGGCTATGGTCCAATGTGTGTTTGGGGTAGTTTCACGGACTTGATCATGCTGGGCGAAACTCTGGAGAAAGCCAGGTGTGAAAATGTTTTGCATTTTCTTCAACAAAAACCTATACAGAGTGGTACTCCCCAGTTATAGTGGATACAAACTAGGTGGCTTCTATAAGCTAGAATTATACTTAGGTGGCTTACTAACGAATTTACAACCATGGGGGTATCACTATACAAATTGTCGTCCACCTGGCGTCGTCGTCCATGTGATCCTGGTGGCGCAGGTGTAACACCCTTCGGACAAAGCACTGGTGAGTTGGACTTCGCCCATGAGAAACGTGGCAGCCAGGCAGGGGTGACCAGTGGTCATAAGTGGCATGGTTGATAATGGTTAATGATAAGGGATAATAAGCAACAAAATAATGGTTGAACATTTGCTGGCCGGTGGTTTGATTGACATGTTTTGCATTTGTGAAAGTAATGATTAGCACATCGTTGATTGACTTGCGCATATTTTTCATAGGGGTGGTTCAACCTGCTCTTGAGCCCGAATTCGATTTCTGCTAGGCGTGTAAGCTAAGTGCCGACCGCTCGCAAAGGACAAAAAGCTGGTTCAACCACCAACCAGATAATCGGTCACACTGTTCTGAAGCTGGTTCTGCATGGTGCCTTGCAGTCTTGGGCAAGGGTCCTACCTGAGTAGTGAAACAGGCTGAAACCCAGCTGTCGCTTCACAAGGGCCCGCCTTTTGTGCCGGTTGAAGCCAGTGTGACATGCAGAGATGAGGTTTTCTCCGCAGAAAAGATCTCAAGTCAGTAATTGAGTAGTTGTTTAGTTCAAGTCACTAGTGTCAGTAGAGATCAATTGTGATCATACATCCATTCATTTCAGCCCCAAAGTTGAAGAGTAGAAATAGTCAAATCAAGAGTAAAACAACACTTTAGAACCGCGAAGGCCTTCTTCAAACGAGTCGATCCTTCGCATCGATTCATGTTCAAGTATCTTTTTAAAACCAGAGTATCATGTCACCTGCAATACTATCTTCAAGACTATCTGAAGAACATCTTATAGATCCTTTCAACTTGACATGGCGTGACAGTCACACTGAGTCCATCAAGGATCCCAGGAGATCAGCGACCCCTCGGCACAGGCAGCGAGTCGCCAGGATCCACGAACGCACTGGGCCAATTGCCTGGAAGCGGCTTTGGAGGAGCGGGACGGCCTGTTGGCTCAACGACCCAGGAGGACTTTGGTCACAGATGGGGTTCCACTCCGGTCATCGAACACGGAAAGTCACTCGATTTTATTATAAAGCCCCGGGAAGCCATCAATAGGTTGTGGATTTTCGATTGCCAGTTCAGTTTACCAGAGGGTAAAGCGTTTGTGAGTGTTACCTTTTCAAGTATGCCTAAAGTAGATGTAATTCTTAAGTTATTGGTATCATGAATTCTTATACAGTAGCCGTTGTTTCACTGGTTTCACAAACATAACGATAACACTGGCAATACACATAATCAAAATTATCGCCATGAATCATATGTGTTTACCAACTATAGTTTGACTATCAGTATAAACAAGTGCAGTTTGTAGCTATTCATTATTGCAACTAAAACTTAGTTATAGAATAGTAGTATCACAAACTATGATAGATTTATGCATGGTAGCTAATAAGTTAGTTTTGGAATAGCCATTTCGCTGTAACTATATAAACATAGATAACAACAGTATTATCCCCCATTATTGGCTGGTGAATATTGACCCATAGCCATATACAGTTTACCAACGATAGTGCCATAGTGTCATAGCGCACAGATCGCCACGCAGCAGGAAGCCGATGTTCAGTTGCTCTTCCGCCTGGACCTTCCCTTGATGGTCAAGGCAGCGGTGGCACGGTGGCTGCGGCTCGACGATCAGAAAATTGAAATTATATGGTGGTTTCTCAAAATAGGTGGTTAGTTCTGGCGGTTAATTTACCTATGTTCGGCTGGTTTCTCAAAATAATCAAAATAGGTGGTTTGTAGTTCAAGTATGTTCAAGTTATATGGTGGTTTTGCAAAATAGGTGGTTAATTGTGGTTAATCATAGGAAATGATCACCAACAAGGGTTAAACAACTACTATATGCTGGTTTCTCAAGCCATAGGGCACCCCAAAAGCATCCCATATCAATATCAATCATTATAAACCATCCATTTTGGGGGTTCCGTATTTTGAGAATCGAGCATATGACAAAGGGCACCATTTATACATACAAGTTTCAGTGTTCTTGATAGAATCTCAATCAGTGTGAGCAAGTTCATCAATCGTGAAAGATACATGTGAATCTAAACATATATTTGTTTATTGTGTGTATATCCATCTATCTATTATATATATAGATTCGAAGAACGTGTTTCTGGTCCTATGTTCAAAGATTGCCTCTTGCTGTCAAGATATTCTGTCAAGATATTCTGTCAGGATATTCAGGGATCACTGAGTATACAGACAGCACTCACTGTTCGCGTAGTACTCCTGCAGTATTCCCCAGTGATTGGTCCAAGTTCGGCTTCACAAGTCCAGCCTGCCAATTTGCTTCTGGATCAGAATTTCTTCGGAGATCCTCTTACTATTCTCAACGTTGGTTCGGTGTGTGTGCGATGAGCAGCAATCATAAAGATCAAAGAGTTGACATCGTTGACCAGCATACTCGTATGAGGTTCTACTACTTGATTTGCTTTCAGAGTGTCATAAGTATCAGAACTACTTAGTTACTTAATTGTTTACAACAACTGCAATTACTTATTTGTTTGCAAGGATTGCTGTTCTGCAGGGCCAGCAAAGTGTCTTTTCGCCGATCAACCAGTGCAAAGGCAGCAGGTCAACAACTGTTTGTTTCAAAAGCTCTTGCTATGAAATATGGATATGGCATGCCCCCATCCCAACAGAGATCCTCGTGTTTGTATGGTGTCAAAGATTGAAGATCCCATCGCCACCAGGCTTGGATGAAACTACTGTTAGCTGTTAGCTGATGGGCTGATGGATGTTACAGGTCGATCCCAGGTGGCCAGAGTTCCAATGGAGGATTCCAAAGCACCAGGCCCACTATTTCTGGAGAACATCACTAGTATCATTTTAGCTGGTTGATCATGGATTCTTGCTGGTTCTTGTTGGAGATTCTCCAAGAATGTCCGGAGGATTGGGAGAAGCTCGCTCTCAGCTAATCCCAATGGCCAGCTGATTCACAGCAACCATCTATGGTTTAACATTATCAACCATGGCTTAAATAAACATCAACACGATCAACCATCATAAAACATCACAAATGTCATCATATATCATGATGAAACATCATTGAGCATTCTTGGACCTTATTGACCTTATTTGTTGTTACAAATTATAGCATATAAAACCAGGGAAACCGTATTTAATCACCACTTAACTATCAATAATAATTCAACATACAATTTATAGTGACCATGCTTCACCATCACTAAGTATCATTAATCAGCCCATGAATCATTCACCATGGGTTCAACCATCACCCTGGGCCCCAGTGCTAGGCGGTGGCGGATGGTGAAGTCACCTCGCTGAAAGAAGTGGCTCCTCCACAGTGGAACCCCATGAAGGTGCCAAAACCTGTGGCTGCTGATGGCTGTGTCGGCAATGCTCTTAACTAAAACAACTCCGTGCCATGTGATGGTTTCTCAAAAGAGGGGTACCCCTAATTCATCCACTATTGATCATTGATAGTAATTAACCATCCATTTTTTGGGTGATTTGGGGGGTCCCCTATTTTTTGAGAAACCACCATGTGCGGAATTGTGTAGCAAGCAGGTTTAGGTTTAGTGAAGAGAAATTATGTACGTATCTGGTTTTGGTTGGAGTTCAAAGCATATCAACTGAATAGTGATTCTGGTTGGGTTGTGTTGATTGGAGCATGGGACCATACTACTCATAGCAGGATCATCACAAAGAGTGCTAGGCCCAAAGCTGGCCCGAGAGGAAGTGCTGAATATGAACCACACATTGGTTGGTTTATACATTCTGAGGGAATATTCTTTTAGATCAGTCAGCCCCCAACATCTTGAAAGAGCTACAATTCAGACCACATAGAAAAGGTCGTGCCGACAGCCGTTCAGAAGCCATCCCTACCCATTGTCATCACCGTACCCTTTACATCCCTTTACCGTGATTGACCATGAATCTCTCAATGAATCAACCGGTGCTCACCATGATTGTTGGATTTGCTGTTTCTTCCCTTGCAGGTGGTAAGTGTACCCCGAGAAAACACACTGTCCTTCTGTTTTTTCCGATCATTCTCAGCACAAAGAGTGAACCTTTTCAAATGCCAACTTTTGCCGCTTTGCCGCTTTGCCCCTCAGCAGCTTCACTTATTCTCGGATGGGAATCCCAGTGGTATCATGAATTAATTATGAAGCCGCGATGGGCAACCAGCATCAAACGCTTCTGATGGTATTAGCATTGATGGTGTGTAGGACTAGTTGCTGGTGGATGAGGGTAGTGTATGTCATAGAATGACAAAAATTCGGATAGACTTCCAGGGGAGTGGTCCGAGTGGAAACTCAACACTAGCAAGATGCTCCTTGTCAGGCTTAAGGATTTAGAATGCATTCTAACCTGTCGATACTCTTCCTTTAAGGCTCCAGAATGCCATGTGTATGAGCCCTTTTTTTCAGCTGATGCTAATTCATATCAACCCTATGCTGGCTTTAGCAAGAAAACGCGCATATTCCGGTTATTTTCGGGAAACTTTGCGCTGCGTTTTCCGCTGCTGCTTAGCAAACCTACTACTACTGCGGCAACTTCCAGAGACCAGAGCTGATCCCAACTTTCGCAGAGTAGCTACTTCCGTAACTTGCCATGGCAAGTCCTTTGGCCCTCAGCTCTTGTTGGTCAGAAGGGTATGTCGTTTTCCCGTTTTCCCGGGTGCGTGACCAATCCCATTGCAGTTGGCAAAGGTGGTCAAATGCACTGAGGTCGTATGTCTCAACGTGTCAACTCTAATTTCTTGAGGCACCCGCTGTTGACGCCCAGCCAATTTAAGCACTAAAGCCCAACGGGGATCATGACGATCCAGAATGTGACAAGTGCCATTTGAACTTGGGACTATCCGCAACATTGTTGGTTGTGTCCCTACAAGTCTTTGGATGCATGTGATTCATGCCTGTATTATTGCAACCAAAGAGGTGATGGCAAGTTTGATTACTTTCCAAAATTGCAGCTTTAAAGGCTACAGTTAGAGCACATCAAAGTATGTGAATCATTGTGTGCGTTACCTTTCTTTTCTTGCTGGTAGCAACCCTTTCATTGTGAGTGTCCTTCTTGTTGATGACTGTATCTCTTATTGTGGTGAGTTGCATCCCTCTTATTGATTATATGACTTCTATATCCATAATACCTTTTGATATGGTAAACCAACCTGGCGATGGAATACCATCCATTTGTAGATGTTGCATGATTTTTTCCCTTTTGAAGACGATGATGTGTCATTTTCACGTTTACACTCTACCAGAGGCTATTGTTTTGATACCCCTACGATTGATGATTTTGACAGTATCCTCATCCCGAGTTGCGGCTGGCGATATCCTCAATATGGTTGCATACATCCCTTTTCTGATTCCTTATAACCCAATCTATCCCTGCAACTGATCTTTATATCCCAATCTATCCAAATCATTGATGGGTTGTTTCCCTGTAGTGGTTGTAGCTTGATTATTGGCAATTGTATCCAAGTGATTTTCCTTCATTGATAGCTTTATATATTTATATTTATATATATCAATTATACATATGAATATATATATATATATTTATTTATTTATTTATGTATATATATTTATTTTTTTAATATATATATATATATATGCATGTATATATATATGCATGTATATATATATGCATTTATGTATATATATATATATCTTCATTTATGTATATATATATATATGCATTTATGTATATATATATATATATATTCATTTATGTATATATATATATTTATGTATAAATATATATATATATATGCATTTTTTATTTATTTGTATTCATGTTTGTATAATCATATTTCTATCCTCTATATATGGCTGGCTACACACGCATATCTATGTATACATATATATATATATATATATATATAGAGTTATATATACATGCATATATCACTGATAGCTACATCAGGCTAGATCCCCCTCATTTGATTTGATTGGTAGTTATGCATTCTCTATTTCCCTATGATTGTTTGTTACATCCCTATGATGGTTGCTTCCATTTCTGATATAAGCGGCTATACTCCTGCTGATGGCATACAAAACCAACAGCACAACAGCACTTGTTGCTTGTATGTCCAGTAGTCTATAGGCTAGTTGATTCTCTAGGCTTTTATTTATTTTCTTTATTTATATATATATACACATATATATATATATATGTATCTGTGTGTGTGTGTGGGTGTGTCATCCGTTAGCTAATCCCTATACAGGGTAGCTGATCCCTACAGAAGTAGTTGATCCCTTCATTCCCTAATCCCCACATATTTAGCTATTCCAACGGTTGCCTCTAGCTGATCCCTGCAGAAGCTGATGCCACTGATTCCCTGTTCCGCTAGGTGATGGCCATGGAGTACGAAGAGGCGGGTCGTTGTCGTGTCATAGCTGGTGGTTGCCAATGGTTCAACCAAGGATGTTCCCAGAAAGATGGGAACACGTATAGGAACCCACTAGAATTGCTGAAGACAAGGCTTTCCATCAGCGAATCCATGCTGGGATGGTTCGTATGTGCTTGCAAGAGCGGCACCGTACTTTTCATTCTTTCATGTGTCACGGGGTGACTGCCAATTGAGCCAAAAAAATAGAGAGAATGGTTCTACTGCACGGCTCATCGGGGATTGTCATAACTACGTACCTTAAGTAACAAGTCGAATCAATTCTAGAAAGAGATTCTGAAATTTAGCGCTTCACGCGGCAGCTCATGTATGTCGTTGGGCTTAAAACCAGGATTTCTATGGGACCTTAGTGGTGTCCCTCAACAAGCTTTGTACCGGAAGCTGCAAACATGGGAGCCCAGCGAGGGTTTTGGGTCCACCAAGCATCACCAAGCCATGAGTAGAGCTCCCAACGACGCGAAGGGTCCCAGCTGTGACTGGTTGGACAGCTAGGGGTGCAAGGTCGGCTGCCCCGCAACCGGCCGCAAAGTCCCTGATTGTCTTAAGCTCTGCTCATTGGAGTACCCGTAACTCAGCTGTGTTAGCTGGTTGGTTGCTTGGTTGAAACCATCAACCAGCTCATAATGTTCTTTGTGTCCAACATCAAATGATAAGTTACACTCATTCTCGGGGAGCTTGATTGCAGCTGTTGTCCCTATGAAAACGATTTCCTGCGCCTGAAGAAAGCTTTCTCCCCCAAATGCAATGATATATTTTTGTTATCCCTAAATTATGTATATATACATATATACTCCTTGTCTCAATGTATGTTTCAATGTGAGTTAGACTCATCAATGAATATGAGTTAATTCACAAGTCTCTTGCCCCTCAATCATGGGCTTCCCTTGCATAGCATTTAATCCTTGCTCTGATTTCTGCTCTTGAATAGTTGCCCTCTAATGTCAAATTCCAAGATGCTGACCCGGAATAATGTTCCTCACGTGTTCTCCTTCATCAATGATTTTTTTGCCGGACTACACAATGTGTGTAGGCATGTTCAACAATTTAGCATGGTCTAATTATATAATACTTTCAAAACCACTTGGAACGTTTCGTTCGCATGGTGTTCAACCCTTGCTTTGACGTACGGACTACGTTTGCGCTTGATACCAACATTTTTCATCATGTTGGCCCTGAACAGTGCGAAGCACATATTACCCTTCTTGAGGGTTTTTTCCAGCCGTTTAAACATAACGGCTGATTTAAATATCAACATAACTGCTTTAAATATCAACATAACAGCTGAAATATCAACATTACTATCGTTATGGTTGAACCACCTGATCTAAAGACTTCAAAACGTTCTCACCCTTCGTGAAGGCCTTCAGCTTAATGCGAAGCAGACTGTCTCTCTGAAACCCAGTTTTCCCATGTAGCTATGGGTCAATATTAATCAACCAACTAATGGGGGATACTGTAATAACCAACAATAGTAGGGAGAACAATGGTTAATGATAGGGGAACCAGAGGTACAGGGTTTTGACCCACAGCTGTCCCTTCTGAATCATTGTTTGATCCGTCCCTTGCCCACCCGTAGTCATTATCCAAGACTATCCAATAAGAAAACGTAATGATACTGTACCACCTTACATTTTCTTTTTCAACCAATGACAATACAGTATTTTGCCAGTTTCAACAATTGATAAACCCCGTTCTGCATTTAAGACCAACAATGAAATGAATCATTGATTGTAGTTTTCTTTTAAACATGGTTTCGAATCCAAAAAACGATTCGGGGTTTGAATTCTCTTTGAAGGGTAAAAATTGAAATGCCCGGGGCAGGATTTATTGGTCGGAGGTCGACGTTACTTGCAGCACGTTGTGGTGAAATTGTCAGCTTTACTAGGCCTTTCTTGGCATGGGTTTTTTCCAGGAATAATATGGGGGTTGCTCAAAGTAGGAAAACCCAAAATCAATGGTTTATTACCATAAGTGGTTACTGAACTGGATGATTTTTGGGGTACCCCTAGATGGTTTCTTGAGAAACATCATTTTGATTGTATTACGGTACTTGAAAAGATCTTCTATAATCAACCACATTAATGTTTCCCATATTTATGGCATGCTATACTTATGATATAATGTCAACCACGTTGAAAGTTCCCAAATTCCTCACTGTTCTCCAGAGGGTGCCGGACTGCTCAAGGAGCTGGCAAGGACTGGCAAAGCTCGTCCTGGGCAGCGAGAATCTTTGAAGGCGTTAGCGATGGCCTTGGGCTGGGTGACGGGGCAACCAGCTCTGGATCAACGAGACATTTTTGGGGGGTAGGCCTGCTGTGAAAGTGGAGGAGGCTCGTTTGGTTACTATTGATGTGGAGTTGTCATGAATTTTATGATTGTTCGTAGTCGTCACCTTGGGTTTGAGCATTCATTGGCTTTGTGATGCTGCCCCTTTGGGGTGCAAGCAAGAACTGCAGGCGGATACAGGGAAATAAGCCAGAAAGGCACACATGACATCACTCCTTCAACAATATGTTTGCTGATCAAGATCTAGATTGCCACACTTTGCCTGCAATAGATTGAGTCCAATTGGAAGGAAACACCGCGGACCTATCCATGTAAGTGGCCGTATTTGGCATGGACTTTGCACCCACAGAGCCAAAATCTACAGGAGCAAATGGCACATGATTGGGTGTTTGCTTGACTTGATGCCACAAATCTAGCCTTCAAACTCACTGTATATTTTCTAGTTTTAGTGCTTGAAACTGATGCAGTGGATTTTCGTCCATGTTGAGAAATCACCAAGTACACAACTCCACTGCGAATGTTCAGGCTTTACACAACTTTCCGAAGGGTGATGGGGATCTCTATACCAAAGGCGATTTGATCCAACCGGCATAGCATGTTCTCCTACCTTTTCAGCAGACAAGCTGTTTGGCAAAGAATTGATGCACTGTTAGAATGGTATTCCTTTTAAACTGATTATGAATATGTTTTACATAGATATGTATACATGTACATGTGTTGTACATTGTACAATGTATGGTAGTGCAAAGAAGACATGTTAACAATAAACTTAATACAACATGATGTGTGTATATGCGGAACATATCAACTTTGATGCACACTTCCGCCTACATGACGCAGACGAATATATTTGCATACATATATGCACATACATGTGCATGCATGTTTATGTATGCGTATATAGAACATTTGCTGTTCTTCGGAATGCATTGACAGGCTTTCGCGTGGAGCCAGTCTGTGTTCAAAAACCATGTTTACCATTGGGAACACGTGTCCTTTTCTACATGTACCAAACAAGTCTTGTCGTCCTGTATGCGTGTGCTCACCTGTCTACCGTTCTCCTAATGTTTCACATATATATATATACATACATATGTTTATTTATTTATTGAGATAGATGGTCCGCCTTCAGAACCTTATACATATACAAATACATTCTACACTTATTTTTTTCTTAAATTTAGATATACATATATACACAAGTCACATTTGCGTGTCATGCATATTACATTCAAATATGTACGTACACACTTCGTACTCGTTTTGCCAAATATGCTTCACATACAGGCATATATAGATACATATACATACAACGTTTGTTTCATACTTTCGCATACATACATCGTTATATGCATGTATGATACATATTTATATTGACATCAACATACGTTACCCGCATACAAAATGGTACCCGGTAGCATTTCCACAGACACAAAACCCAGGAGAACCGTTCGGCGCCAGGTGGTTTTTAATCTTTATGATTCCTTGGATTCCTGGCAGCACTTGGTGGCTGTTGCATGTGCCGCAGCGACAGCTTGGAGATTGGTGATCCAGGGACATGAATGGTAGCCAGTATAGCAGGTTTGAATGGTCAATGCCTATATATAGCACCTTAAGTTGAACAAGGGTCATTAATGGTTCGTAATGGTCAACAACTATAGCAGGTCAGGAAGTAAACTAAAATAAACCTTGGATTACAATAAGACCAACAAAACAATTGCGGAGTACTCAAGGGCGACTAAAGCTAGAGTAAAACTTCTGACAACCTGAGATACGATAGAGTTGGACGATTCACAATCACACGGAATCGCCACATGTGTTGTGAGCTCCATTTGGAACCTCGTCAAGCCTCAGGAGGAGCAAGGTTGCAATCAGGGCTTCGATGCGCTGTGCAAGTCTTTCATTTTCCTCTTTGGAGCTTTGGAAGAGGTAGCCAGGGCTGGGCAGCATCGGCTGAAGTTGCGATGCTGCAACAGGGCACCTTTAATGACAATATCTTTCAAGGCTACGATCGAGAAGGGCTGAAGATGGTTGACTCGTGAGAGTGGCTAACAACCAACTCTTGATTCCAGTTGCAAAAGATGGTGAATTATGGAAGTCTTGGACCCAAAAATGAAATAAGAGCCACTCGAAAAACGCCACCTTTAGGGCTTGCTACTGCTGACAGGTGGCCAAACGGCCGCATATCGCTTTGGAAAAATGGCGATCAACCGCACACAATTGCAGGAGATAGCCAAGTATGTTGACAGCTTTGATCGTTTCATGAAGCCCATGTTCATGGAATAGAAGGATTTGCCAATGATGAGACACTTATGACTGCATTTCTGGGACTGTGGTTCGGAACACATTGACAACGATTGCATTGCATCTAAAGCTCTAGAACTTGGTGCGAAATAGATCTATCAAGCACTCGATATCCCTCGTGCTTTCTGGAGTATTCTGAGTACTACTGTGTGTGTTAATGTCCTCCCATGTATACCTCACATTTCCCATGATCATCATCATTCAGACTTCTAGGACTTGCCGTCTCCCACTCATTCTTCCCGTCGCAGGTGCAAAAAGTGCTGGATGTGAACCGCAGTGGCGTGTTGAGCACTGCAGAGTTCTCGTGGTGTCCTCAGCGCAGCACTGAGTGCGCATAGCGACAAACATCATATGGCAATCAAACACTTGGTGGTTTCTCAAGCCATAGGGGCACCCCCCAAATCATCCTTATCGAATCATTTTCCCAATTTCGCGAAACCACCAATTGGTTATGGATTGAATCGTGATGTGTTGTCCCTATTTCCCTATTTGCATATATTTACTTACTTGCCGACTTGGCCGAAACAAGCAACCAAGCAACAGTGAAAAACATCATGGGACGGGCTGGGATCATCGCCTGCGAACCCACAGTCGTACAACCCTCCTGCCCAAGCATTGCTGAGCGGGGATGGTGCTGGAATAAAAGTGCTGGAAAGCACTGGGAAAAGTCAGGACCCAAAAATTGAATTTGATCCCTGCAAGGCCCTGCAAGACAACGCACGGATCCTGTGGTTTGTTGCTTTGTTTGTGTTCATGTTCTGTGGTCCTTTGGTTTGGTCCCCTTGGGCCATTGATGTTCTAGTTTGTGACTCTTTGGTTCACTACATCGGGTGTCAACAGCGTGTTCATCCAGGCCCATCCAGAAACGCACCCTTTGCCGCCATTGCCACAGGAAGAGAATCCCTGCAACTACATGACACATAGTTTTGTTGGCTCCATCGCCATCCATCATCGGTGCTTGCTGTTGCTCCTATTCCTAAAAGTATCCATGCTCCCACGTATGGTTGAATGTGTCCGTTGTGGAGGGTTCACTGCAATACGCTACTTTTTTGTTGACATATATCAGTTGCAGTATCATTTGTAATATATCTATGTAATTTCATGTATCATTTCATCTCCGAGTTCTTTGAGCACATCCACATCTCCAAATCGTGTCCTCACAGCAGCCGGTAGGTTCCCAGTGCCCCTCCCGGCTCCAGGATGGCCATGTGTCTCTCCGGCCTGGACCTGGGTGTCATTTGTGGCCTGGACGAGAGGGAAATCTTCCTGGCGGTGGCTCCTTGGCGCTGAAGCAATGCCCTTGGGGCACAAAAATGGCGGGTGATGTCGTTTACAAAAAGTGAAGAATAGATGGATCGAGAGAAAGAGAGATCAAATTAGATAGTTAGTTTGGTAGATAGTTAGTTGGATAGATAGGTAGGTAGTTAGATAGATAGATAGATAGATAGAGTCATGGTTAGTTTGATAGATAGATGGAATGTTAGTTACTTTGACAGATAGATAGATAGATAAATAGATCCAGAGATAGATAGTTAGTTGAATACATAGATAGATAGATAGATAGATAGATAGATAGATTGATAGATAGATAGATAGGTAGACATATATACATATAGATAGGTAGATCGATAGGTAGGTAGATGGGTAGGTACATAGTTAGTTGGATAGATAGATGGATAGCTACGTAGGTAGATGAATAGATCTATTTATGTCTAATCCTCTCACAAGAACTGATTGAGCCTTGAAGTGGTTTGAAGCAGGCTTTGGGAGGTCAGGGTTCTTGGTTCTGGCTCAGCTGAGGCGGCTGACCCTATGGTGCTTTGTCAGTTTGGGATCTTCAGTTTAATTGATATTGGAAGGCTGATAATTGGAAAGTCTCCTTGTCTAAAAATCCATGAAAAAACAAGTTTGATTGTGGGAGGCTTGACATTACATGATGTGCACCCATGAATGCAAAGCAGTGCAATGACGTGCTAATTAGAAGTAGAGATTCCAGTTGGGGGTAGGCTTCAAGTGTGGAGCAACACAGGACAGCGTGGGACATGACAAGTACCCATGTCATGCGGGATATCCGATGGTGGATATGTAGAGGATATCCAATGGTCGATATGTAGGTATCGTGCCTTGCTTGTAGGACAATCATGATAGATTTGGAATCCGTTGATCCGATGTCTATGTGTTATTTTGCTGGTGGCTTCTTAGCAGTTGGCATCTCCCAGTGGCTATGGGTCAAAACCCTGTACCCCTGGTTCCCCATCATTAACCAGCAAGTTTTCCTACCATTATTGTTGGTTAATATCCCCCATTATTGTTGGTTAACTGCTTGACCCATAGCCATATAGAGCTGGTATATCCCCTATAGTTGTTCCTTATCATCCCCCATTACTAAGCCTATAACCAGCTAGGCTTCACCATTGGTTGGTTGGTTAGCTGCTTGACCTATAGCCCCAAGCAACGCCATGACCGTCTGAGGATGTGAACCATTCTGGTTCCATCAGCATTGAGGAGCTACTGAGATTTTGTAGCAGCAAACCTGCCGAGACCAAGGCCAGCAAGGTGGGGCGGGCAGCGCGTGTGCCATGGTGGTGAGGTGATGGACGAGTTGGTAGCGGTGTGCCGCTGTGAGATGACGGACCTCATGTATTCAGAAGTGTTTTTGGACATCTCAGGAGGACTTGGGAAGAATGGTTAGTGGTGAATGATTAGCTGTGCTTAATAGTGATGATATATCATGATATAGACATAAATGATGAATAATGGTTTGCTTGTTGATTGGACACGGCATTCAAAGCTCCTTTACAGCACAACCTCTTGCGTTGCCATCCAGTCAAATCGGGCAGGCGTCCAGCTCGACCATGGAGTCATGAACTTGAAATGTCATAAGCAATGCTGAATAGGCAATGATTTCAACATTAAACCAAGCGTAACGTTAGAAGCAGCAGGGTTCTGTTTTTCTGTTAGCACTCTTGCAATGAGAGATAGATCGAACGCTGTTCCAATCATTTTTAATGGTTCGGACCTACTGACCCCCTTGAGAGTTGGATAACAACCAGAACCAACTTTGCGGGTTCCCTGGGCTCCAAGAGCAGTGAAACGTGGTTTCCCCAGGTTTCCCCACTGGACATCCTCCCATGGTTCGGTGTCCTGGGAGCATTTCTGTCAGCTTCAGCTGCTTCAGCTGCAGGCAGATCGAGCCAAAAAGGAAAGAGAACGGAAAGCAGCTGCGCCTTGGACGAACCAACGGAGAAAGCGGCTCCGGGGTGTGGGTGTCCAGGGTCGAGTCTAAGGGTTGGTGGTTTTGGACAATAATGGTTCACAATGGTTTATTAATAGTTAATATTTGTTAACTAATAGTTCATAATGGTTGATTAATAGTTAATATTTGTTATCTAATAGTTTGTAAAGGTTGATTAATAGTTAATATGTGTTAACTAATAGTTAATAATGGTTGACTAATAATTAGTCAATATTTGTTAACTAATAGTTCGTAATGGTTGATTAATAGTTAATATTTGTTATCTAGTAGTTTGTAAAGGTTGATTAATAGTTAATATGTGTTAACTAATACTTAATAATGGTTGATTAATAGTTTGCCTTTTCCCGGTGTTTTCAAATGATTTGTTGGTTGACGTGCGCATACTTTTCTTATACAGTTCTGGCAGATGTTTCCCGATACAGTTCTGCACAGGAGATCCTGCCAGATTTTCAACCTGCATGCTAGAAGCACAGGCAGAACCTGCCTAAAGCATGAGAAAGAAAGAAAGAATACTTTTCATAGGGGTGGTTCAACCACCAGCCAGTTTGGTGTGTGGACTTTACAATTTTGATGGTACACGAAGCTATGGATACGTTCATACCCATTTGTTCTTGTCAGACTTGGCTGCAGAGAACATTTGTGGGAACCCCTGCAATTCACGTCCAAAATAGAGTGTCCTATGAATGTTTCCTCCTGGGCCAGCAGTAAGAGTTTTTGCATCGTACCGTATATGGCCAAGGAAAGTCAAACAGTAGTTGAGGCTAAACGTTTCGCAAAGCTGTCAAGCAATTTTGATTGCTATGTGAGAAACGAATAGTGACCTGGACGACTACAATGACCCACTGTCGGAGTTTAAAAGGTATTAATGCAGTTGTTTCATGCGGTTACCGTCGATTTTTCTTCATCCTTGACCCGGAAACCGTGGTTGGTGCTTTCATTTGTTTTCTTACACCCGAGGTGACGAAGTACTGATAGATCCATATAAATTAACAAGATTATATTGGATCACTTGCTATTTTTGGCGCAATTGGGAGGATTACGCCGGTTCATATGGATCTCCGCTACTGTTGGGCATCCAGATGTCTCACCGTTGTTGCAGCACTTACCTGGGCCAGGCTGCAAAGGCCAGGAAGCAAGTGCCGGCTGCGGCCATCATCGAACAAGCTGGTTTGAAGGCTGGGCACTGGACAAGAACCCTTGTTGAGATTCTACAGTACATGCGAAGAAAGAGAAATAACACGAACCCGAGCAATCCCGTTTTTTGATTGCCGCCGTTTCGGACAATATTCATTCTGTGGACTGCCAGCCACAGGTAGTGCAAGAAAAGGAAGTTCAGGGTGACTCAGCAGTCGAGGTGGTCGTTCTCAATCCAATCTTGGTAGTGGTTTGAACAAATGTGCTTGATGGTTGGACTCAGGGTACCAACGATGACTTTCATATCTAGTGTTCAGCCTCCGGATCCCTAAACCAAACTGCCCTAGCTTTGCGGGGGATGCGTTTGCTCCGTTTTCCTTCATCAAAAAGCTACAGGGACCATGAGATAAGCTTTCAGAATCTCAAGTTGATCACTTTTTCATGGGCTCTCCATGTGGGTTGCCTCTTTTAAGGCCTTGGACTTGCCTATCCGACATGTTCCATGTCTTGCTAGTCACTGCCTCCTGGATGTTGATCTGTGGTGCAACTGTTGATCCACTTCGGATGGGAAAATGATCATTCTAACTGGAGCCAACCAGGAATGGCCTCCACAAATGGTAGCCAAAATGTAACTTCGGTTGCTTACTATCAGTCCGCATTGGTTCATGCTAGCTTTCTTCAGCACTTGAGGAAATGCAACATGGATCCTATTTACCAACGGTATGGGCACGGAACACATCATCCAAGACAGCTGCTGTTAGCATCTTGGAAGTTTGAAGTTCTACCTTGATTGTTCAGGGCTTATGGTGGGCCTAGAGATGTTCGCCGGATCCTACATGTTGATGCCCTACTGCTTGTAGTTCAAGTATTTCGGATTAAATTTGTCGGCCTTGGGCAATGACTACCGATCGATGTGGTTGGGAACCATTGGTTTGATATTGGTCACTAATGCAACCTTTGGCTCATGACTGTCCGGTTTTCATGTACAGTGTGATAAATACCGCACCAACAATCAAGCACAATGTTGGTTCATTGTTGTGTGCAAAGGACTGCAAACTAACAAGTAACAACCATTTGTAACCTACTTCACTAATGTCAGTTGCTATACTGTAGACGGGGCTCAACCAATGATCGATATATATAAGAGGTTCATGGATTGAAATTGGTTGAAAATCCCTCGATCTTCGCGCAGACTGAGGCGTTAGATTCCATGCAATGGTAGTTCCGAAGCATAGCACTGGTGCCTGAGCAACAGCGGTGGAACAAGGGAGTTTGGTGGATGGAAGTTGATGGTTGGGTGCTACCTTCATAGGGAGTTAGTAACCTTTGGGGGGTTCTTAGAATTAGGAACGCGAAAAATTTTGGTTTGTTAACAAAACATGATTAATATGGGATGATTTCAGGGTATCCCTATTTTGAGAAACACCCATTTGGCTAGTCTTAACGCTTCTAGATTGGGTACTGGATCAGACGCTTTACCTCTTGTGAAGAGGAATCGTCTACGCAAATGCTGGGACACTTTGGAAAAACCAGAGGTAAATAGCCATTGCTAAAGGGCGCACTCTCGTACATCCCCCTAGGATTTTACTCGTGTATCCCCCTGCCATTTTTCTCGTATATCCCCCTGAGAATGCAGCGTTCTAATGATTGGATAGCGCAGCATTGGCATTGGTACAGTTTGAGTTTCTATATAGGCATGTATGAAAGAAATGCACTATGGCATGTACCTTATCCTTGCATGTGTTTTTGTGAAGCAGTGGGTACGGCTGTCGTGTTTGGATTCGTGGAACCATGTTGCTGCTTCTTCGTGTCCAGCAAGCTGGCATGATGAGAAAAGAAATACAACGCCCCCATGCCCCCACCCCCCCTAAACCCCATGTCCCCTGTTCCCAAGGTTAACCCTAAATGGTGAATGGATAAGGACACGCCCGGAGCAGTGCTTGCTGCCTCCATAGAGAGACCATATACAGAGACTCCGGGGGATGGTTGAGTAAAATGTCAGTGGGATGGATGAGGCCTCGCGGGGGATGGATGAGTCAGGGGGATGGATGGGTCAAATCGTCGGGGGATGGATGAGACCCTTGCCATTGCTAAGCCCATTATGCAACTCTTACAGTAGCAGGAACGATTCACATTCTAGTGGAAAATTAAGGGGTAAACGGCCCAACTACTAGAAGAAACGCAGAAACCGTTGGTAAAGACTTCAATATTTTCAACACCATGGTAGCTAAGGGACTCTGTAAGTCAAGCTCACTTATTCATGACCCAGTGTCTACGGACTGCGTGCCTCTGGGAACTGCTAGGGGCCACAGGAGTTCGCCACTGACAGAAGCCACAGACAACGTTGCTGCTGTTTTCTGGAGCCACTTTTTGAGGCGAGATGAGTAGTACTGTCTTTTCAGATCCAACTATTACTATTCTTCAATTAGATTCGGGAATTACATGTGTTGGTTGTGGTTCTGCCTTATAAGGTTTGGTGCCGCCTTGTTGGGTCGCCATGACCTACTGTGGATGGGTAGATCCAGGCTCATGATGCTGGTACAGAAAATGTGTTTCTTAGTCCTTGGCGCGGGGAAAAAGCAACCATGGATTCGGGTACACTATGGACAAGGTGTCCATTCTTATTTGTCTATATCCCACTTGCTGATCTTGCCAGTCTCTTGGGATGTCTCAGCAGAAAATGGTCCGTTTTTCACCCTTCGTTTCCTGATTTGAGGATCCTGGAAACTGCTTGCACTTAGTCTTGTTGGTTGCCTCAGATGATCCTTCGAACTGACTGAACGAATTTGAATAGGGTATTTGATATGTGTATCTGCAGTATCCCTGAAGATACACAGACACTCAGAAAGATATCCAACTCTAGTTGATTTGTATATGTATATGGATATATATATATACATGTTACATGTTTATATATGTATATATATATATATTTTTTAGGTATTTTCCACATGTATTCATACACTTGCCTGTATATGCATATACAAAAATATGTACTGTAAACGTGTAGCTTTAGCCAAATGTAAAGATACCCATGTTGGTTGACACCTCTTTGCACCAAACTTTGACTTGGACTGCGAGGTGCCTTAAGCCTTGCAACAACTCGGTCCAGTGCAGGCGAGGGCCGTAGGAAGTGCTACGGCTTGAAACATTTTCTGCAGCAGTACTTGCACAACTTTTGTTCAGAGAAACATCTTTGGTTGTGGAGACTGCAGATTTTTACAGCTGTGCTAGCTCCGTGAATCAGTAAGGGCCTCATAGAATTCATGAAGAACTCGATGAAACACGCTGGTTGCTGGACAAACTGAGAGCCCGCAGCGTATCTTTGTGGTTTGTGGGAGTTGCGCCCTTTCAGGGAGGCCCCAGCTGTTTCTTCAGGTCACTTGTTTCTGGCAAAGGAACACCCACACAAGTCACACTAATTACTTGATATTCAGTCTTACTACAGTAGTTTGTCTCAGTTTCACTTCAGGTTTTTGAAGTTGTTAGATTCCGGGCTTCAATCCGTGAGACCCAAAACTCTGCAGACATGTTGTGTGGTTTTCAAAACCGCCAGCTGTCAGAATCATCCCAAAATAGACATCAAGTTTGATCTCAAGCTAGCCAATTCTGTGCCTTTTGAGAAACAGACCTGGGTACCTGCAACCATCCCAAAGAAAATCATGATTGCTGAGGCAGGTTTCTGGGCTTTTGTGCGCCGCAATCTATGGACAGACCACGATGTGGCTATCCCATGGTACCAATGACTGCCATCATCAGAGGTGTTTCCCAGGAAACCATCAATTGAAGTCACAAGCAAGCAGTGTGTCCTCACGTATGCCATATATTTGTAGCGCATGTATTTTCCATATTTACAGTAGTCATATGATTTATGTACTTTATTCAATTCACACAAAATGACGGATAAGTGTCACTTGTGCAGGATAAAGGTTTGAGTCGTACTAGATGCTTCAACAAACTCAAATGGGTCGTGCCACTGTGAGGCATGGATGTGAAGCTCGATGAGATAGATGAGGAGGCAACGGTCAGAGTCCTGTAGCACTTTACCCGGCGGATTCCTATTGTTTGGTTTCTCGGGCTTACGTTTTGAGATCAGGAAGCGCTGCAAATGGAGAGTTTTGATGCAGGTGATGCATCTATCAGGTTTGCTCACCTTGGCTGCTTCACCGTTGTGGCGTTTGTTCCAGCATAGATCCGTGGCTTGAGAAGTCCCCCCTGGATGTCCAAAGAGTTGAGTCCGTGTGATAGCCTTGTCTAACATGTTTGCGAAAACTTGCAGATATTCAGAATCAGTCAAGATTCAAACATCACAACTTTGGATTGCCCGACTTACCCAGGACCTTGCAAATACTGTGCGTGTATCCAACGCATTCCAAATGTGATGTTGTTGGTCCATTTGCGAAACTAGAAAGATTGTTCATTTGCGAAACGAAGGCACACATAGATTCCATGGTTCATTTGGTTCTTGAATTCTCCAGAGCATCGTTCACATGAAATCTATGTGTGCCTTCGTCTGAGCTATCCCATGAAAACTGAAGGAAAAGTTCGGCAGCTCTACCTGGCGCGTCACAGGAGATTGACGACATGCTCGAAGTTTTAGCCAAAGAGGCAGGTGGAGCTTCTGGGTGGCCCCAGGTTTCTCCCATTGAAGCATGCTTAAAGAGTTGGAGAATGAGGGAGGCCCAACTTTTGCAGTTCCCCTGCGGGTTTAAGAACTTCCAGTGCTCCAATTCTTGGCATTTGAGTCTTCCAGTTGAAATTTCTTGGAGAAATCAATGGTGACCACTGGGATTGAAGTTCAGGGTCCAAGGGATTCCCCACAGCATCCTTGCCTCGCTTGGCCTTTCTGCGTGCACGCCTGGATCCAACAACACCGGCGGTGGATCCAACGAGTTTCATTCAGCACCATTGCGATTCGACGAACCATGTTTGTCATTAGGGGCAATGGGGAACTCTGTTTGATTGTTGTAAGCCTCCCACTACCGGGCGGCCAATCAGCCTGGGATTTTGGAATAATTAGCTTTCTGGCCATTTGCATCAGGTTCTCCAAATGTCCCTTGCTGGGAACGGTAGTTTTTTTGGATGGAGTCATTGGAAAATGTATCTTCTTGGTCGCCAAATCTTGTTCTATCCCCGTTGGTGATATCATCACTGATTCCTGATGCAATTGGATGAGTACATCTATTTGTTGATATTTGGATTTGCTTACACAGCTGACCAGCTTACAGTGCTCTCAATTACTTCCCATAGAGTATGGGAGAGAAGAGAGACATGCAATCATTCATAGGACCTAGGAGCTACCATTGAAACAATCAGGGACCTGCATAGGAGGGATGAACATTTCCATGATCAGTTCGCTTGGTGCTTTGTCCTTAGCTTCTCAAGGCACGCAATAAACAGTATGACCGCCACCATTGCAAAACCATTGTTTATTGCTTTATGTACTGGCGATGTATGAGGACGGATCAAAACCCAAAGGCCCATGATGATCACGTATATATGTGTAGACTTTGATCAAGCCAGAATATATAGCTGCATAGAATATATAAGTGTGTGTGTCTCTCTATATCTGACGGTATGTATCTATGTTGTTTGTTTTTACCTATATTATATACACACATATATCAGGATACATTTATACATATATACATATATGTATGCATATGTACGTATGCATGTCATGTCATTATTCTTACAGTGTTGCTTTGGTCACTTTCACCACAGCGGCAAGGAGATTCTGAGGGCCCAAGCCAAATGGATCTGTGTGACCCGATGGCTGGCATCAGTGCTAGGCCGGAGCAGCGACGCTGAGCAGGAACTTCTCAGATTTAGAACTCAGAATTTAACATACAAAGTATGTATTTATATATTCTATTTGTATATATCTATATATGTGGGTATAAATACTTAACACATTTAAATGCCTATTTACATATATGCAAATATGTACATATATCGCATGTAGATCTGGATGCTCTTCACGTGGCAGTTCTCTGCTGCCGACACGGCTGGCGTTAGGAGCTTCGAGCCTGCAAAATCGAGGGCAGGAACGCGCTAAGACCTGGGAAGATGAACGTCAGCAGGTGCGACCAGCGGGTGCCAAGCACACCCAGTGGTGGTCCCCAGGGATCCTCCCGGGAAGCCAAGCATAGCCTGAGCTGTTTAGGGATTGGAAATGACTGAGCTGGTTTGGGATTGGAAATTGGAAATGATTGGAAATTGTAATCTATTTGGAGTGGCGATTTTGAAACTTGATTGGTATGACTTTTTGTGGCCAGATTGAGGAGCCTTCTGATGGTCTCCTGTCATGGCGGGTACTCTCGTTTTTTATTAACCCCCAGCGCTGCAAGATTTGTTGCATGGCAATGATCGATGTTTCATGGTAAGTCTCCTCATGACGGGCAACCGGCGGTTTTTGAACGGGGCAAGGGGTTCGCTAGCAGTCTGACACTGACAAAATACTGCACTTTCAATTCATGGAAGAGGGTTGAATGTAGGCAAAAAATGCAAGGTCATCTTGAAAACAAAGCCTGGATTAGTTGTTTGAGACAAAGGCTGATGATCCATGTACATCAAAAACAACATAAAAATATGCGTAACACCACAAGTGGCCAAAAAAGAAGTTGGCATCGTTGGATTCAATCAGGCTTCGGATGTTACAAATATCATGCGCCAAAAAGAGTTGGTAATGAGAGTTGGTACGTAACTTGCATTGGAATGCCCGCTCCGAGTTCTGTTGCTATGATTGTTGAGAGGTGTTTGTTCAAAGCAATCAAAACGCAGTTGAGCAGTTTCTGTGACCATGAGGTGGTTTTACCTTGAACTATTCTGGACAACCATATTACCCACTCTCATGGTCCAATGGCATCATGTTTTGCTCGGCTTAGACCCACGATTTTTTGAACAGCAGCTATTCTAAGTCACTGTCAATGATACAGGATTTAGTAAATGTAAATGTCATTCAAGATACATGGGTAGATGGCTAAATGCTTATGGGGTCAAGCGTCCAGACACAGTGATGCGTAGTGCTTGTGCACTATTTATCCAAAAGGCACACCTTGTAGGGGTTGGACGTTCGACCAGAAGCATGCAGCAGGGCACCTGTCTAGTTGTCGATGCGAAAAGTCAGCAGAATATCTTGTGAAGCTATTTGGACGTACTGATTTGTGTAAGCTGACAACCAGCCGCACTGATCAAGGCTCGCACTTGTAAAGCAGCATAACGCAGGAACCATGATGTATAGATGACATGATGATTATTCTATCATGCCAACACTAACCACTATACACTACTAGGCACTACTACTAGCCATTACGAATATAGCCATATTGTTGGTTCACTAACCTGCATGAGCATTGCCTTTCCAATCACTAGGAGGTTCATGTCGATGGTTGTTCAGGCCTACGACGCTGTTGAGCAGGTGGGGGCGGATGTTGATGTTGAGACCATCCCCTGGCTGAAGAGTATCCAATGCTTATCTGGTTGGTGGTTTTATGACATTTTGATTGTTTTCCCCAGTAATCATTAACAATTGGTTGGTTGACTAGAATTTTTCATAGGGTTGGTTCAACCACGAACCAGTTATGAATGAACTTCTGTTACTGGAATTTGTAATCCAACAGCCATGGCTATTGATAACCAACTGTTCAATTGCCAATGGCTGTTGGCTTATTAACCCATCGATGTAACCAGCCAGATGAGTCTTTTCTTTGGTCTTTGAGTTGAACAGGAGTCGAACTGAGCCTTCAACATGCGTTTCATGCTATTGTCAGTCATGAAGACAGTGAGTTGTGTGTATGCAAAGGGTGTGTATACAGGAGTCAATTTCACTCATACACAGATTATCCCAGATCAAGGGTACTCAAATTTGGGTCCTTGTGATAGTGAGTGGATGTGAGCGGCCCATATGTGTTGGCTATTGCAATAGCTACTCATTGCGCGAAAGCAAAATGGCAATAACATGGTGAACTCACATCGATTTCTCATCCGGGTACGGCAGCTTTGTGATGCGACAATGCTTTCTGAATGTAGTCGAAGACCTTGCAACAAATACAGGAGTCCTTTCATTACAGGCAATTGCAAAGGCAATGGGGTTTTGACATTCAAATCATTCCAAGAGTCCAATGCAGCAGGGCCATGAAGTCTGATTGTTTCATTTGCAAACGTTGACTCTACGTTGCTGGGCAAATCACAGACCATTTCAGACTGCCAAGCACTTGACGGAACCTGACAAGAAGCTAGGCCCCCAGCAGTTATAAGTTGGGTTACAAAGCCCTACCGTAGGTGGACGAATTATTCAAACCCTTATACAGATCAAGGCCCCCGCGCCCCCAAGTTCAATGTTAGATCTGATGTGGATGAGGTTGGCGCGAGTGGACGAAATGAATCAAACCTCCGAGACCGAAATCAAACCCGATCCGCTAACATTGAAATGATGGGGGGCAGGGGGACGTGACATGACAAGTATTCCGGGGTTTGATTAATTTGTCCATCTACTGTCTGGAGGTAATTTGTCTAGTTGTCCTCCTTTGTTTGATCGCTTAGATATTTTGCCTTCGTGTTCTACGGTCGTTTTTCTTTCCATCACCTCCGAGAAAGGGAATTGGAAAAACATGTGGAATGAGCTTGAGCAAGAGAAAGGGAAGTGGAAAAACGCAGGGATGAAGCAGGGAAAGACTTCGCGTAAGAGAATGGACATGGTTCTCGCTCCTGACCGTGGCATCCCAATACCGTATCACTGGTAGTTAACCCGAGTGAAGTACGAAAACAATATGGTTGTTACCCCTATAGCCTATAACTGGTATAGCTAATTTTACGCACAAACGTCGTGGTTTGCCCTCCGCAAACCACGGCTGTTCCTACCAATTGAGCATTGGGTTTAGGATTTTAGGGTTTAAGTTTTAGGGTTTAGGGCTTTGGGCTTCTTGATTCTCAGAGTTTCAAAACAACGGGCTTGCGCAGGGTTTGGAACAGTTGACAAGACTAACTTCTGGGCAAGTCTTGTGCATCCGGGCAAACCCTGGAGTCTTGCCGTAATTCTACTTCACCCTATAACTGGTGATTAATCCTAGTGAAGTTCGCTATGAATGAACAGCTCTACATGGTTGTGGACCTGCAGCAGCTGTAACGCACCAAGCGCAAAACGTGCTACGGGAGGCGCCGTTGATTCCTATGGCTGCAGCGCTTCCCTGCGTGTGGGAAGCCCAGGAGCGGCCACGGCCAGGGGTTCCTGGTGTGGGTGGGGGGTTGGGTACTCGGGGTTCGGAGTATGTGGAGGTTTATGGTTGGTTTATGGTTAATTAATTATAAATGGTTGGGTTATGCTTGGGGGGTTGGGTACTCTGGCTCAAACTAGCATGGTTGGTTTATGGTTTGTGGTTGAAATAGGGTTTAAATGGTTAAAAACTAGATGATTAACTGGTTAATGGTTGGTTAAATGGTTTGTTTAATGGTTGGCATTTAGGGTTTATAAATGGTTACTGTAATGTTTGGTTAATGGTTTGTGGTCGGTTGATGTTCAATAGGGAACCCCAAAGTTATGGTTGGTTTATGGTTATAGATGGTTAAAAACTAGATGATTCGGGGGTACCTTTTTCGGAGAAACTAGCATGTATACAAATTGTCTAAAATGTTATAGTATTGTATATGCACATGTCGATATTCGAGATGCTTAAAGGTTATGCATTTTTTTGTAATTTGCAGCAATATCTATATATATATATATACATATGTTGATTGATACTGCAAAATTGGTCATATCCACAAAAGTAGCAGAATGTCAATTGTGATGCTGATAGTCAAGATGGTTGATCCCCCAGTGTATTTTTTTTAGATTCTGAAAATGCGAACCAATGATGTTGTTTGGAAATTTCACCCAACCACTGGATGAATATTAAAACTACATGATGCAAATGTAATACACATAGTTTGAGATCCACAATCAGTGACCAGACTCGTATTGGCAGTGTATTGGCTATGAACAAAGCGGGGTGTAGATCCTATTTTTGCTCCAAGTACAAACATCCATTGACTATTAGTTGCTTTTCTTATGGAGATCCCACTTTTCAAACCTCCATTGCTCCAAGTACAAAGCAGCTTTAGCTGGACGGTATATAGCTGCGCTGGACCTTCGACCTGTTCTGCGGCTTCAACTGCCTTGTCGTGAGTCGTGATGTGAACCAGTAGTGAAATCTGATTCTCGTGGTTTACCAGAATGTCATTGATGGTCGGATCAGATTGTAATCACATAAAACTGGACAGAGGTGAATGGGACCCCTGTGAAAGGTGCACTTCAGTATTTTTTGCACAGAAAAGAGAAACATGTGATTCTACACCCCAATGATGGTTGTGTATGATTGAGGCTACCACGTTGATGAAAGGAATATTGTCATCACCAAGCTAGATACATGAAAATACAACGAACGCCTATCCTTTTCAATTCTGCAATCCTGGAAGAGCAGCATGGCGCATATCGGATCAAACCAGGAATGTTTGTTGAGTTTGTTGTTTCTAGGAAATTAGCTCCCTCTAGCATCGTTGATACATGTTATGTAGGGTGATGTCCTAAGTCTTGAGTCACAACCATTGGACACCCAGGCGGAATCTTTGATCTTGTTTGCTTCATCGGTTGCTGCCTGGCTCGTAAAGAACCATCGAATCATGCCTTTGGCAGTTTGACATTCACCAAATCTCTGGACAGCCAGAGATTCTGCCAGTTTAAGTTGAGAAACCAAATCGCTCGGTACGTAGCAGCTACCAGGGACCATCGGTTCTGCCACACATTTGGTCGACTTGGATCAGTCCTGGATTTCCAGCATCTTCCCAGCTCGGTCCGGCAGGAGAGTCCACCGGTAACGGAGGAGAATCTGGAGCTCCATGAAGTCCCCATGGTGGAAGGAAGTGCTGCCATCAAACAGGCGAGTTGCTGCAAGTCTGGCTCCGTTGGAGTCCGCTTGACCTATCTTTGCGTACCATTCGACACATGCAGTGTATTGCATTGTGACATTTTGACATACATGAATGGTTCAAACTTACTTGTTTGTTTTATCATGTTTGCTCGCTTGCTTGCTTGTTCGCTTGCTCCCTTACTTGCGTGCATGCATACATACAATCATATGCATATATCCATATATGTACCTTGAGAATCCATAACCTGCTTTTTTCCAGGTGTTCAAAAAAAACAGGTTTTTCTAGAAAAACCAGGTTTTTCCAAAACCTGGAAAATTTGCGTTTTTTGAATGAGCTCTTCAGGGATAGGTTTGTGAACCATCAAAGCACATCTAAGGTTGATCCCTGCCCCATCACTTCATTTCATTTTTTCGACCACCTTCGAACAAGCGCATTGGACTTCTTCCGCTGATGACTGACCATGCTTTTCTGGGTGTCAGCCCTCAAAAAAGCCATAGGTGGATCAATCACCCAAGATTGGACTGATTTGGGCTACCCGAAGTTTACTTGAAACCAAATATTGATTAACAGGGAATTTTGATGAGTGTATCGTACAGTTCAAGCTGTAAGCAGCACCATGTCGTTTGTTGCAGTCACATACCATGAGATCAAAAATGTATTTTTGCCAGAGCAGTTTCCCCACAGGATACTGAGTTGTTTCAGCAGCTCAGTACTAATTGGCAGCTGTTCCTAACGCAACGCGCACAGATTCAAAATTGAAGCTCTTCCTAGCCGTGTGTTTGGAACACGAAAGCCGATATATATTATCTAGAGCTAACAAAGTCGCATAAAGTTTGATCCAAACGATCTTAAAACTATATAAAATCTATATAAATTCTAACATGGAAAAACCTGGTTTTTCCCGAAATCACCCATAAAATTTTATGGGTGAATTACGGGTTTTTATGGGCGAATTACGGCGAAATTACGATTACGAAAAAACCCATAAAATTTTATGGGTGAAAGTCAAAAAAAACCTGGTAAAAACTAGTAATTACCAGGTTTTTCCCGATTACGGCAAATTATGGATTAAAAGTCCCAAAATGGAAGATAGTTTGATATGAAAGCTATCTTCACCAATAAAAGTCTGATTTGGAGTTCGATAAAACCAATAAAACCTTGTTTTTCCAATCATGATGATGCTTCTGATAAAATCACACATCACAACTACCGACCTCTGTCAGACTTGAATCGCTTTCATCGGGCAATGTGCTATTTTGATTCATGATTTACGTCTCTTATAGACAATCTGAGACTTGGTGCCCATACACTGGGTTGATGCCCCTTGTGGTATTTAAGATATCGATCGATATCCATCAGGGGTGTATATAGTTCTTTCAATCTAAGACGAACAACACAACCAGTGAAGAAACCATGTACAAGAAGGCGTGGGTATCTTGAACATTGAAGAGTTGCACACATCGCAGTGAAACGTGGTGAACCCATGGATTACAACACATTACAACCGGATAAAGTCCTATTACAACCTATTAATATCATCATCATGGCAAAGAGAGAACATGATAGATTCTACCATGATAGTAAAAGATGCAACATGAGTATGTTCAACCCCTAACTAAATACAACCATATCACAACCAAAATCATCAAAAAACAGCTATACGGAAAAAACCAGGTTTTTCTGAGAAAAACCAGGTTCTTGGGGTTTATGAGAAAATAACCAGGTTTTTATTCTTCCACCCAAAAAAAAGTAGGTATTCGATTCAGTAGGTATATATACCTAATTTACATATATATATATATACATATGCAATATTTCAGGGCTGTTCTGCAAACATCAAGGAAGGTCATTTCGGATGTTCAAGCAGAGCTTTGGTCTCAGTGAGGGGTTGTGACAGTTGGTCATGACCTGTTCATTTGTTCAATGGTAGACTTCTGAGCAGATCAGGCCAAAGGAGGCACCAAGAAGGGGTTGTGGAGCTGTGACATGATCAGAGCTGATCTCTAAAGATTGTTCTTCACTTTTGTCCAGCGAGTTCAAAGACGAGAGTGACTTCTGGTCATGGCTTCAGAAGAGAGTGTTGAAGGGGACTCACATCCCAATCACAATTGGATATATGATGTGATATCGACGTTTGCTTCATCAGAAAGATGTTCAAACCACCCCTGCAAACGTAGCATTCTCTGGCAATGTTCCGTAAATTTCAATCCTCTTGAAGTGAGCTGTACATCGGTGGTCGTTCCTCGTTCCCCACGTATTAGTCAGTGGTAGTTCCCTGCGATTTTTGTTGCGCTGTGGGACTCAGTTCATCCCAATTTACGACCACTTCAATCATGGACCAAAACTTGTCATACCAAAACTGCAATCATTGATCGATCTCACGTCGCATGTTCTCCCACCATGGGATGATCGCTCTCCAGCGGCACCGGGTGCACGGAGGCGGGGCTGCTGTTGGACCAGCAGCTGGAGACGCTCTTTGAGGAGGAAGCCACCGAACTCGAGGGCGAGCCACAGCTGACGTTGGTGCAGCTTCGCGACCAACCACGGAATGTGGAAATCATACAGGATACTTCCGAGGGATTTTCATGGTGCTTAGGCCATGACCGGTGCTTAGGATGAACAACAAGGGATGAAACGACGGGGATTTTCATGGTGCGTAGGATGAACAAGAAGGGATGAACAAGAAGGGATGATCAAGGAATGGTGAATGACGACCATGACTCATGACACTCGTAACAAAAATCCAATGAGGTTTTATGATAGTTTCAACACACCAGTTTAATGAACCTGGTGCAATAGATATGTAGAAAAACATAGAGAAATATTGTATGGGTATCCTAATGTATCCTACAATTACAGCCGTGGGAGTACCCTAACCCTTCCGCAGGGGCAGCGAGCGGGAAGGTGCGGCAATTACGGATAATGCTACATGGCAAATGGCGTTCGCGGGTTACATCTTAGAAGTATGGGTACGTCTAGAAACTTAAATCTCGTACGTCTAAATGGTTTGATCTAAAAGGTAAATCCAAGTGGTTGTATCGTGCAGCATCCACTGGGTATATGCTCCTGGGGAGCACATGTTTGGGTTCTTTGTTTGATTGAGTTGGTGCATTTAGCCAAAGAATGGGTTGATTCTTGGAAATCAATTATCGTGGAACATCGAGAATGTTTTCGCGCATCCATCTCCATCCGCCCTGTTTGATGTCTTCAAGATGTGAAAACAATTGAAAACATGTTTAAACAATTGTGGGAAGAATTCAGCTATGAGCCACCATGAACTCGTGCTGACCATGAAGTTGCATGATGGAGCAGCACCGCAAAGCCTGAAACCATGGGGCCATCGATGCGCACAGCACGCACAATTTGTTTGCCGACACCTTAAGCAACACTGCCAGCAGTGTCCAGCAGTGTCGGTGCCGCCACTGCTCCTGGTAATCAGAAATCACGAAGCCACAAATCACTGTCCTCCACTAGTTGGTTGACGGTCATTGCTATTACTCTTGTTTCCTTTGATCCAGTAGATCCAGATTGGATTCGGTACTAACCCCAGTCATTGCACTTCTACTTGGGCATCTTTGAGAATCTGAAATTCTGCTCCAAAAAGAAAATAGGAAGGAAAACATGAAAACGGTGTCAAAGCACATTCGGTGGTAGTATGATGACCTGGCATCTCCTGGACTGGTATCATCACCAAACTACACGGTTGATGTGACATCATGATGTGGATTTCCCCTCCCTTCCACATTCAGACAACAGTCAATACATCATGGCAGAGCTAAGACATGGAAGCAAACGATCAAAGGAAACAAACTTCTGTCACAACGCAAGGGCGCAGCTATGTGAGTTTAAAGTGTTGTTTGATGTACCCCAGATCATGACTCCGCTCATTGGCAAATGTGCAGAACTGCTAGCCGAGTGGTCGTGTGATTGTGTTGTGGACATGTAGCAGTGGTACGTGGGTTGGGTCAGAACTAAGGGCAAAAAGCTGCTGGACAAAGCGGCCACACGTCACTTCTTCGAAGATTTGATTCTGGCAGACTTCAAGCCCTGCACCCAGCACCGCTCACCATTCTCCTCGTGTCAGCCAGGCCATCACCGGGGTTGACTGCGACCACCCGATAAACGCTGTATGCTCCGCATTTGAATCATGCTACCAAAACAAAACAACCAGGCACTTTGCAGATCAAGGTCCGATTTTTTGCCTATATATTCCGATGTCAAAAAAAATAAACATGTTTTAATCTTTTTCACAGCCAAGCAGATCATTTTACATTGAAATTGGTGGTCTTCTTTATTCCTGGCAGCAGCACTCATCATCGCTGAGGTGGCACCAGAAGTTGCGAATGGTCATCCTTGACAGGTGGGATAAGTTCTGTAGGTCAAACATCAAGCGGTTGGTCGGCTGGTTGGCTGGGCTCTTGGCAGAGCAGCATGGCAAAGGCCATGGCAAAATAGGTCTCAATTCACCAAACAGACAGGCGTGCTGTGGATCATGAAATCACCCGGTGTAGTAATCCATTTGAGCCAGCCGCCAAGCAGGATGAAGCTGCAAGCAGATTTCATCCGTCGGATAAGTTTCTGTGACCAGGCTCTATGATGATACCTTGAACATCCAGAAGGCCTGAACTTTTGCATCATGCATGTGCAACAAAGCAGCTGCCAACTTGGAAGACATGGTTCGAGACTTGGAAGGTTGGCCAGACATTGATGACCCATACCCTCTTATACCCCTCCATACCCAAACCACACACATTTGCCTTGGGGACTGGCAGCAACTGCTCAGCATTCAGCACGTTGAGCGGTTGAGCGCTTGCAGGAGGAGGGAGGTCTCAGCAAAGGTTTGAACTTCCGGTCCTTAAAGGTGGTCCTGATCCGTATGCTTCGGGACCATGCTGAGAGCTGGATGGAGACCTTCAGGAGCGCAGTGGGGTGCCAAGAAGTCTCAGGGCTGGACATATTGATGCGTGTATCAAGTCGATGCATAGATAGATATGTGGTTGATATATGTATGTAGACCTTTGTTTTAATATGCACATAGGGGTGTGTATGATATAGCTATGCATACACTAGCAAGGTACCAAGGTTTCCCCAATATCAGCGTTAGGAAGAAATACTGTAGTCGAAATTTTGGACTTGATAACTACATATGTTTGACAGGGCCCCCGCGTACCTATCTATAATGCATCATGTTTGAGCAAGGGTTCCACCAAGAGTATTGAAGGATGATAGCGGCTATTTTAGCACAACAACTGTCGTCGTGCTGTAGCAAATTTATAGATGATAACCGTCAACCCACTAAGTAATTGCAACGGAAATGGTGAGTGTGTTTACAAAAAGTGAATTCAGGGTAAGTACATATGATTTTGCAGTGGAGAACCAAGGCTCCAGGGAACATGAATGCAACAATCATGACATTCTGGCGGCAACCAACCAAGATGGAGATGCGGCATGTTGTGAACGCAATTGAAACCGGTATGGCGGTATAGCGGTATATCTGTCTATGATACGCACAGGTGATGTATAAGAATAACATACTGCACAAAGGGATGGATATTGAATGCCATGTTGTTCAAATGTGGTTCGGCTTACAGCATAATGTTGTTATAATGATGTCCCTATATACCAAGCCTGTTAAGGACATTGCTGGATCCTAAAGGATTGTGGGTCGACGACTGCAGAGATCGAAACAGCAGGTTCAACATCCAGCGGACGCTGAAGAAGCGCAGCACCGTGCGGGACACAGATTTGCTTTGCTGCTCAGTAACTGAACAGAATTTGCTACATGGATTCTTTTTTCAATAAACGAAAGACTAAACAGTGTAGGGACCAGTTTCCAATGATTGGAAGACCATGGGCTGTATTTTGTCAAGATCCTACCGAGCGAAAGGAAGCTGAGTATATCGTTGGGCTTTCTGTGACTACCCCTGATATCGTGGCTCCCCTGATATCGTGGCTCATGACTTGATCATTCAACAGCTGTCTCTGAAATTGGAAGACGCGACTAATTTTGCTTGTTTCTTTGTATTATTTATTTCTTTATTTATGTCTTTCTTGTTTGTGTGTGTGTGTGTTATGAGTGCATTGTTTGGACATACGATATGCGTGTCATGTATACATTCATACATATTATATGACTGTAGGTGTACACATACATGCATACTTACATATTATGAGCAACCGACAAGATCAATTACAAACACTTTCCTATTGGTTTGGTCTTGGGGTTACGACAGCTATTGGGCACAGAAAACACTAGCAACCACGACTATCAGGTAGGAACTTTAGGCAACGAACAATCCAACTATCCCTGGATATGTGACCCCAACATATGCATTTACTCCAGGGGCAAGTTGGATGCAGTATAACAAGTACTAGGCATAGATCGACCCCTGATATCACCTCCCCGTGGCTTCGCCTCTGAACCCTGCGAAGCCGCAGCCAAGGCAGCATCGCGCCGTGGTCGATAAGGCGACAAGGAAGCGATCCAAAAATATCCAAAACACTTGTGTGAGACTATCCAACACACATTTGGGTGTTTCTCAAAATATGGGACCCCCCAAGTCATCCAACATTAATACTAGTAGATAATAAACCAACTAGTTTTTGGGGTACCCTATTTTGAGAAACCACCATTTGTCAGAAATAAGATTGCAAGAAACATTAGAAGATATTCAGGTTGACATTTAAACATATTGACAACTACATGGTCAATAGTGCTGAACAAAACACATTGATTGATAAGATAGCAACGATGGTCAACACAACAATAGTCATTGATATCGATATTCAAACAATTGTTACACTTTGGGGAAAAATGATATACAGTTGGGGGCAAGCAAAAAGTGTTCCGACAATGATAGATACACATGGGAAATACAACAACAATGGATGACCACTGTGAATTTTTCTGTCCCTAGTAAAATGTGCTTGCAGTTGGCTCACCAATAATGGCTATTACCAAGTATTCTCCGGCAAACTAACCTGGAAGTGGAAAAAACCACCATTTACAATGGTTTTACCAATAAACATGGTGATTTTGAGCTTCCAGGTTAGTTTGCCAGAGGGTAACGGTGACCAAAGCTTTGGGCTGACCAATGACGAATTTTGTGCAGAATTTGGGAGACATATCCAGGTCATGTGTATTCCAAAAGCTTTGTTCACAGTGCAATTTAAGTTGTATGTCCAGCACTGCTGTTCAATAACGTTCTATGGGTTCCATGCTTCGACTGAATTGGATACTCAGTGCATGTTCCGGACGATGTCCCACTTGCCTCGAAGGGCAGTGTTTGGCAAAATGCCATTTTTCGGCTAAGGCCATGACCCAAAGATGCTTCATGTTTCAGGTTCTGAACCTACATGTGCAAGATTTTAAGTAACTTTTCCAATTTGTGGAAGAGATGGTGCACATGAAGCTTGCGGGTGTTAATCCCATCTCAAATTCCTATATCCCAAGACTCTCGCGAAGCGAGACAAAGAGTTGAGATATTGGAGCGTCTAGCAGCCACGGGATTAAAGAATGTCTGACTGATTGGGCATCTTTATTTGCCGAAGCTGTGTCCGTGTGAAACTTTGCAATGGACTGGATGGTCACTCCACCAACAACCCAAGCTACATGTGATCATGTTTTGCCATCATAGTCCAACGGCCTTCAGAGGGTTGCCACACCCATTGACCCGTTAAGAGATGATGTCAAGTAAAGGCAGTCTTTGACACTTTGAGCATCAGAGATGTGGGTAGGCGTGGGAGCTGCTATGTTGTAATCTATTTATTTGATACCCTCAACTACTAAAGGTCTGGAATGGTTGACCTTGGGGCTCAATTTAGGCAGGGTCTAGAATGGTTCCAGAATGATTGTAGACCTTTTGCACCTTATGATAATAGACCTTTCATCGTGGTTGCATGTGGTTGCATCGAGGATCGTAATGTGATTCTAGACCTTTTGGTGCTAACCCCTGGGCAACTTGATTTTAGACCTTTGGTATCCTTCCGTATGAAATTCAGATATAGACCTTGACCTTTTGATGCCCATCTTGTCTTGAAGAAGACTTTCTGATGAAAATCAATTGCTTCCATGTCAGCTCTTGACACCACTCACTCATGAGGTTACTGAATGACATGATGTGTCAGAAAAAAAAAATGCCTTTTAGAACCTATGAAATCATATCATGTCATATCTTGACATCGAGAAGTAAACTGATCCTAGACCCTAGGTGCTGGTACCCAGGGGTGGTCTATTATCATAAAAAGCTGTGAACGGGGATGCTACAGTAACACCAATCTAGACCCCCATTTTAGACCCTTGACAAGGTCTATAATGGAATACCCAAGGTCCCTCGCTTGTAGCTGAGGGAATTTTATTTGCATATCTATAGATGCATGTATATATTTGTATATATAGATGCATGCCTACATGTATGTATACATATATATATATATATGCATGTATCTATTTTTTTGATATCTGTACGCATACTTATCTGTATGCATACTTATTTGTATTTATGTTTGTATTTTCTATATTTGCGAATGTTTGTATATATATATATATATAATATTTGCATTTTTCGACAATTCATCACTCCATTGATACAAACATAGTGGCTCATGTGTAATACAGGTATAGACATACAGTATTTGTTCATATTATAGTTTGATACATTTTCAGATTTGTGCATGCAATAAACAGTGTACCTCCATTTTTCACAGAAGATATGATGGATAATGCCTATCCAAATAGAGCATTAAGCATATCCTCTCTCAGGATTCATGAATGCTGCACCAGCATCAACCCGCATACATGGCCTTGCGCCGAAGCCATTCTGCACCGAATGAACTCCACCCGTTGGTGAAATCCAATGGGAAACCAAGTGATGCAGGTGGTCGTTGTGGACAACACCAAAGATCTCAGGTCATTATTGATGACAATGAATATCATACATTTATATACAACCATTCATATACTCTATTTATACATATTTATTTATATATATATATATATGTATATACAGTATAGTATTTTCATGGTGGTTTGTATTTTTACACATACTCCATTTCTACATACGTATAAATGCATATAGATATACAAGATGATATAACCATATAGCCAATGTGACAAAGCTCCCATTCATGTTCACCCACAGCGTGTTGGAACCTCGCTGAACCTAGGCTTTGGCACAGGCAGCGCAAGACTGCCAGCCACATGTTTACGGTGCGCCTTGCGGGGCAGAGGGCTAACGAGGAGCACTTCAGACAACGCCAACCCAAGCGATTGGTCATTTTTGTTTGCTACTTGTAGGTAGTGGGGTGCAGTTGAGACGTTGATAAAGATTGATGAAGTCGCAAGATTCTCCAAGTGTTGCAGCTTTTGGGCCAGTAGCAAGGACTGGGGGGATTGAATCCAATGATTTTGTAAGCAGGGCGGATTTGATATTGATGCCACTACAGTCCTCATTGAGCATCGACCTGTGAGAGAGCGACAAGCATTGAATGTCCAGAAATTGGTTTTATCTTGAACTGCTCCTCCAACAAAGAACCTTCATCGAACCTTGATTGTTTTTATCATATCAAATTTATAGAAATGTTCATCTCTGGCTCCTTACACTGTAGCCTTCAGTGCCGCTACTTGGCTGTGCTATATGATCGACGCCAAGGCACAGCGGTTCAAGGACCACATTTGGCATGTGGTCCATAAGAATACCGCGAAGGTCCAAAGGTGCGGAGCGGTGGAGCTTGGGCGGTTTTGCATGGTGTGATTTTAGGTTCTGATCGGATCTTGATTCAGCATATAGTGGTTTCTCAAGTCATTGGGGTACCCCGAGTTAACATCCAGTTTAATTATTTACCGTTTTGAGTAATAAGTCAACCATTTTTTGTGACTCCCTATTTTGAGAAACCACCATATGTTGAACCTCTTGTACGTACAAGATGTCTACAAAGAAGCCAGTGCATTGACATGGATAAGCAGTACATGAATGTACTGATTTGCAAATATCCAACACATCTTTGAGTACATGTGCACGTTGGTGGATTTAGATACGAATTCGGATACACATATTTCATATTCAATTTTTGTTTGTACACAGCGAAGTTAGGGCCACCGGCCACGTGCTGAGACGCAAAGGTGGCTTGGGCAGCAAAAAAGATGCAATCAGTTCCTTCTGTCAATTATGTCATGTAGATGTCAATATTGATATTTCTGAACCTGTCCAAGGATACATTTTAGTGACAAACACGGACTACTTTGGGAAACTGTTGAAAAGGTCATTGAACCGATGTAAATCTACCGACGGAGGAGCTCTTCATAGTGTCATCATTGGGCGTGGCTAGAAGATAGGTGTGGAGATGCTGCGATATGGATGTTGTGACACCTTTTTTTGGCATGTTTACCATCTCCAGTTGGCTTGCGTTTATTTAAACATGACGAAAATATACCCCTTCTTGTGGGCCTCTGTGATACATGTCTTACAACATTCCAAGCACTTGCAAATCGTTTTTCTCTCTGCTTTTTGCTATCAGTTTGACCACTCTGATGCGAAAAGCCTACCTGTCAGTTTGCTGGCCAATGCTGCCGAAACACAAGAAACGGCGACGAACTCAGGAAGCAGTGATGTGGAAACTGTGGAAATTGGGCGTTGAACCCCTTGGAAGCCTTAAGAAGGTAAGTGAAACTTAGTGGGCAGGGAGTGGAACTGACTTTGACATTGAAGTTGATCAGTTTTCTTAACAATTGGGGTTGGGGTACTGCTGGTATCTGCAGTGTCGGTTCTGTGGATCTCTGTGTCAAGATGTGTCGGTCGGTGTTAGCTGCTTGGCTGATGCCATGGTGAATGCTGAAATCTTCGATCTCACAACTTGATTAGCACTTGCCTTTCCAGGTGGACATGTTCCACTTGATGAACCGTTGGCACCTCAGCCTTGCAGCAGTTGGTCAGATTTCTCAGATACATCGAGAGGTCGCAGGCTCCATGGCCATGCTCCTTGATGGTCCATGGTTTACTGCTAGTCTTCCTTCAAACAAGGAGGATCGGCTTAGAATCGGCTTCAAGTATTTTTGCATTTGTGTTTTTTCAATTGTTCTTCCAGGGACGAAGGTGAGAGTCCCTGCCAAGGGATCAAGATTGACATTGTTGCACCTGCTTGAGATTGCCTGGGTGGCCTTTCTTGGAGGCTTTACTTTGGATACCATTGGAGAGATCGGATTTGGAACGGACATTGGATCGATAGACGTGGGAAGCCCAGATCAGCAGGCTTACGTCAAGCACACACGTGTATCATGCGCAGATCATAATGCTAGTGCTGATTGTGCTCATTTCCAGGCAAATCACATACTGTACGATCATCAAAAATGATCGGACACTGCCAACATGTGCCCAAACGGTGACTTATTGGCACATTTTTCCATGGTGCTTTAGGATGCTAGCGGGAAGATCAAACATGATCAAGCAATGCGTTTGATGCACCTTTCGATGATGCCATGTGCCTTTTGCAGGATCCAAGTTCTCCATTTCTGGCATCCTTTGACCACGCCCAGAAGGCTGGGGCCGGTATAACCAGCTGCTTCACCGGCTGCTTCACCAGCAGAGACCTTGACATAGAGAGCAAATCCAGGAATGTCCATACACTGACAATCCGAGGGCTGGCTTCCTCAAGTATGATCATAGCTATCGAATGGGACACCTCCATTGAACAATTGCAACAGCACCAACTGTCACTGATTCAGCTTAGTTGTGATTTCGCTGTATGTTCTCCCACTTGTTTCTAAATGAAATCATGTGCAGAGAGGGCGCTCCATATTGCCAAGGGTCAGTAGCTGAGATAGTACCCCAAGCATCAAACATTCTTGTCAGAGTGGTTACCTATTGTACTGCTTTGAGTCGAAGTCCAATTGAGTTTGTTCTTTTTTGTTGATAGGAGATACCATTTATTAGTTTAGCAGTGATCCTGCGCACTTTCACCGTCAGGACATCCTTCGGAAGGGCAGATAAATCTATAGGACAAGTGCAAGGATCATTCCAGCCACATTGTGCCTAATTGAACAATGTTCGCTTGACTGACAAGTGCAGAATGGATGGTGATGGGCTTTGAATCATCTCTTCATTGTCAGAGACCACTGATGACCCTGGAACCCGGCACACAACCGCCAAGCGCCTACGCTGGGCGTAGCCAAGTTGATCCGTTTTCCATCATGGAACCCCCAAGCGATGAAACGTTGAGGCCAAGCACATCCAGGTGATGGGGTACCCCAGGTAAGTACCAGCTAAATGATCGTGTAGGGAGATACGCACCTCTTGGGAGGCACCGTTGGCTTCGATTTACAACACTTGCCCCAGGGTTCTGGACCCCGTTGCATAGATGGGCGGTTGAGGGGTTCCCAAACGAATCCTTCACAATCCATGGTGACTTGCCACCCTGCGGTTCTACATGATCGATCTCTAAGCGTGGTGTGTGTGTGTGTTTGTGTGTTTAAATGAAAACACTGAGTAGTACTTGCACAGGTACAAAGAAGTTGACTGCAGTAGGTGTTCTCTCAATAAAACACATCTCAAGTCTACCGCTGGTGTAATTCATGTTTTTGACTGCAGTGTTGATAGAATGTGTAAATACCATGTTTAGGGTTTTTGCTGATCATGTTACACCTTTTGGTTGATTCGAACTAGTGTGGGATACATAGATTAGACGCCTATTCATTTACAATTGTTGTTTTGATTGAACTCAATCATAAACATTAATAGTCTTATAAGTGGATAGATCTTAGAGTCTTGTAATTACTAGATCTTAGATTGAGTCTTCAATCAACTCAGTAAACAAACCGCCCCTCCCCATGAAATCTGCCGATCAGGCGACCTTCTATCGCTTCCTTCTGCCGGGCCCTGTCTGGCGCTGTCTCAGGAGCCATGAGTTGGGCCCAGTGTGCACATGCTGCAGAGATGGCGTAGATAGAATAGATGGCATATGCAGGCGATTGCACATGTATAGAATCATATTAGTGCAAGCCTGCATTTTATGTGTTCATATGTTGCATGAATGTTTATATATATATATATATGCACTAGATCTAGAGCATGCAGCATGATCATGGTTTTCCTGCCAAAGCATTTGAACATTGAGGTCTTTGGCACGTATGGTGGCTTCTCAAGATGGGGGACCCGCAAAAATGCAGTTTTTTGTCAAGCAGGAATAATCGTGGATGATTTGGGGCCCCATGACTTGGGAAACACCCATATTGGGTATTTGTCCAGGTGAAACGGCCAGCCACATCCAGTTTCATGGGACAACAAATCGTTTTTTGCTCAAATTTCCATGTCTCTAGGTTCCCCTGGAAGAGTCTCAGCCAGGCTCTTGGGTATTGCCACAGAACACAACAGCTCTTTGCACTTCCGCTTGCTCGATAACTACAGCCGAGAAGCCGGGCCGAGGGAAGCAGAAAATTGCTGGGAGAGCAGTCATGATGGGATATGATTCATGAGGTTCCAAGGTTGATATGTTGGGACATGATCTATGATGATCCACGGTCAAGAGATGTCAAGGGCTTTATTGGCTTTATTGTAATTAAATGTAGTTAGGCATGAATCAGTGATGGTCATCCAGTTGGTTCATCATGAAACGACTCAGCCAATACTGTATATTGTTGGGTTTCGTTTGAACATTGCCTGGTTTGATGATTCTTTTTGTGCAAAAAAAAGGCTACATATATATATATATATATATATATGTACTTACTAAACTTGTTAGCGTTCATATCAGAATCACACACGCGTGACTTGAAGTTGATCAAGACTGTCCCACATGTTTCATCAATGCAGAGGGCATGACCTGATTTGACAAGCTAAGAGCCCTTGCCCACGTGTTTTGGTTCTTGTTACTTTCTTTGTTGCTCTTGCCCAAGCTCAGATGCTCAAATGTGCTTCCGCTTGAAATTCGTTTGGCAGGGCATTGCTCATGATGGTAGGCACAAAACTCGTTCGTTTGATGCGTCTCAAGAGGACTCCTCGGGAATGTGTTGAAAGAGAACTTTGGGAATCCCCATGTGGAGGCAATGCTGCTAGTTCCGACTGCAATCTATTAGTGTGTGTGGTGTTTATGTTTGTGGTTTTGCAGTGAAATGTCGTACGCCACACTAGGTCAGACAACACCTTTGTTCATTAATCGTTTGCTATTGGTTCTCTAGTCCCATGATCATGTTTGGTCATTGCTTAAACTTATGCACATAAGAAATGTATTAGTGTGTGCGTTATTCATTAGTCGGTGTTTGTTCTTGTCCTTTCTACTTTGGCATCGGTGGTTGTACCCATTGCGTAGTATGTTCCACATACCACAATGTATTCGTATATAGGTTATTGCATCTATTGTTTTATCACATTCACCAATGGGTATATTCATGGGATCATTGCTCATTTTATGGCGAATCCTTCATATTCCTTCTCCGATCATCAGCTATTTGGAGAGCTGCCTTGCACTGCTACAGCACGTTCTGTTGCAGAAGTTCATGGTGTTCGCAGGTGGTTCGCAACCTTGCGGCGGCTGCTGAATCGACCTCCCATGGTGAAGCTGTGGGTGCGAACAGCTTCGTTGGGCTGTTTCTCCAGGCGAGCGGTGAGGACATGGTCGTGGTGGTACAGGGTGACTAGGGCATGGTTATGAACAGCTACACCTAATGGTACACCCGGGCGCACCTGGGAAGTATGACATGATCATCCTCTCTTGGCTTCCAGTGAGCATCAACAAAAAATATAGTTGACAACTGTATACTGGATGAATTTATGATGATTCAGGGGTAATGAATGAATGAATGTAGAATAATTTACGCATATTCATATTTTGTGTGTATACATAAATATAAATATATATGCGTATATATATTTATATATATATATATTTATATATAAAAAGAACGGAGTTCTTAACAATGCATACCTACATACATACATACATAATTTCACACTGTCATAATCAGGACAATTATGATCAATGGTGGTCACAAGTTTTTTGGTGAATTGTTGAATCACTTTGTTGGCCCACAGTCCCTGTTCTCCCCTGTCAGGATGCTGCAAGTAAAGGCGAGAAGCTGTCCGAGGATTTCTTGAGGCCTGCAGCAGCGGGAAGAGGTTGCGGTTCAGAGGGTGTCAGTGAAACTTGTTGGAACTTTGCTAGAAATTTGAAGTTTTACCACATAGAGGAATGGATAGTGAATGGTAAAAATCAATTGCTGGGTATGTCAGAGGGTTAGGGGTGCAACCGTCAGCGGGTAAACTACCCAGGAGAGCTTGCCATATCGTTGATCAAAAGTAGTGATCCCTCAGATCTGATGCGAGAAAGGCTTATGATTTGTGTGGCTTTTGCTGACCAGAAGCCTATCTTGGTCACTCAACTCTTCTATTTTAGCAGTGCCCAAACTTCTGTGTTTCACGACAGCAAAGGTCTTTTTTTTCATTGGGAGTACGCATCATTGGCACATGAACGGAGAGTTGTTTGCCCAAGTTCACTGAGATATTCAACTCATGGCTGATCGTCCGTACACATAGTATAGTATAAATATCCAGAATCTGCGGAGACTGATCTGGGTAAGACACTGATGTTTTTCGCTTAGAGGTTTGGCAGGTCGAAAGGAGCCAGCTGTGACCCTGAAAATGGTATGAATGGTGATTTGGCCCTTCAAAACTACATTCCTTGCAGGGCAGCATTTGCCGACATATGTAGTCTATGACAGTGAGTTTCAATACTGTGTGGCCATCCCTGCAGCATTATCGATGAAAAAACGGATGTCTCCGTGTCTTGAGAAGCATAGTTCATCAGCGCAACCTTGGAGTTGATGCCATTCACTGACCGACCCACTAGTCAACCAAACGCATTGATTGAGTCAGGTATGAGTCCAGTATGGTAGCTGATAATAGTGCATCAATCTGCATCAGCTTCGCCATATAATACGGATGTTTTTCGCCCAACAGCAAACCAATTGAATCCAGGAAGATTTCTTTAGTATTTTCCAACTCTTTGCCAGTGGGTGACCGTGAATACATGTAGGTCATGTTGGTCTATCATTCGATGGTGGCGATATTCCATCCAGGCTTCAGTGACAGAGAATCAGGATTTTGGTATTCCTGTTCTTTTGGTTGCAGAATAAGACGTAGAAGTTTCCCAGGGCTCCTTTGCCAGCTCATCCTGGCTTGGATGCCTTACAACTCTAGGAGAAGCCAACCATTCTTGACCACTATCAGCCATCATTCCCCTCCGGTTTGCTTAACAATGAAGTATCAACCATGATTGCACCATGGACTTCTGTAGGAATCATCTCGGCCAAGTCCCGCGAGCTCGCGCTGAAAGCGCCCAGGGATTTGGTCCTGAACTTTCTCATCGCTGGCAGGGACACCACCGCGCAGGTCACGGCAAATGTCCAGTGGGTTGGTGGCTTTAAACAATGTTTTGGTGGTTTCTCAAACTAGGGGACCCCCCAAATCATGCATTAAAAGTCGTTTTCAGGAAGAAACCAGCCATTTTTGGAGCTCCTTCTGAGAAACCACCATTGAGTCTCTAATCTTTAGCATGGATTGGCATGGTTGTAGTTGATTCACCAGCATATGTTTGGGATGACGCAGCCACCAACCAGTTGAGGATGAGTTGATTTCACTGATGGACGGTCGTGATCGTGTATCAGACTCGTAAGCTGTCAGTCGCTACTGTGAACAGTTTTTAGAGACCATGAAGCATGGGCTTGTCATGGCTTGTCCATGGTTGTCCAAAAATACTGTACCACTTCAACGGGGCGGTTTCCCACGAGCTAGCAATGATCATGTTCAGATGTTGGAGGCAACACCAGCTTATTAGGTTGGCAGCTATAGAGATGGAGAGCACGAGAACTGGTTTGGTCTCTGGCTAACTAACCTGGAAATGGAAAATCCACCATTTACAATGCTTTCACCCCTCTAAAAGAGCGGTGATTCTGAGCTTCCAGATTAGTTTGCCAGAGGGTACATGAATTCAATGTGACCATGACTGACCCTTTGCGGTGCCGCTGAATGGCTCAAAAGGCAGTATTTGCTAGAGCTCTTTCGGGCGCTGTCCTGGGACAGCGCGTGCTGGAGCACCAGCCTCCACATAGCGGTTGTGAGTTGGGGCGGCACACGCAGTCACCCACCGGGACCCACCGGATCCACAGGATGTTCCCCGTGTAAAAAACTCGGCCAGGTTATCCACCGGCACCATAGAGAATCCTGTCTCAGCATTACACGGCCAATTGGATCATTGAAGCATACTGAAACCACCACAGCGACAAATCAAGGCTCTTTTTGGGGGCTGGCATTTCCGTTCGACAGATTCTGCCATGGTCTAAGACCAAGACGAGAACGGTCACCTGCCGCAGGTTGGGTTCCGCATGAGTTGTGACTGCGTCCAACAAAGTTGCTAAGCTAAGTGAGCGTGTTAGAGGGCTACACTATCAGATGATAGGCGAATCCAAAAGATGATAGTTGCTTTAATTCTGAATCACATTCCATTGGACGGAGTCGCTGGGGTGAAAGGACTAGGGCTGACGTTTTTGCTTGTAGATGATTAATGATGATTCCATCTCGTTCTTGAAGCACACTGTAGTTTTCGGCTTTGTCCAACAGTTTGCCGGACCTCCATTCCCGTCCAAGAATATAAATCTATGTATGCATATGCAGATCCATATATATCCATATATCATATATACTCGTAGAATACATGGTTGTGAAGGTATAGAATCATATATTTACACTCACACACACGTGCCCATTGCCCACAAGCAACATGTTCCGCCCAGATTTCAGCTGGGCACTTTTCCATTTCATGGTCCGGTCCTTCTAACCACTGGTGATCCTCCCGCTGCAGGTAGTACTTGCAGCTCCCTGAGGGACGGTCACGGCATGTCTGCCGCGCGGGGAGGACAGCTGGGAGGGCGAAGCATTTCAATGCTACGCGGATGATAGGTCCAGCTGGGATCTACGTGATCCATCGTGATCCCAGATTTTGACCTGTTAGATGTAGTCCAGTTTATGAAGCGACAATCTTTCTAAGCGGAGAAATGGGGCCCGGTTCTAGATCTGTACGTATAGCAATGTGTTTCAGTACAGAACTAACTCGCCAACAGGATGGACACATTGTCGCTAAGGCTCTTTGCGGTCCTGGATTTGTCAAACTGCTTGAGTATTCAATACGAGGTGTGTGTGTGTGGACATGTTAATGACAGATTCTCGTTTGCAAGATAAGATAATACATATAGTAACAGCAGATTTGAGCCACACATAGAATATATGCATGCATGCATGCATGCATGCATACATCTAGACTGACATTGACATCTATATTTACATTTACATTGACATTTGTTTCCATTCACATTGATATTGAGGTCCCCTGTAGTGCTCGCTTTCATGCATCCCTCCTTTCAGGCACGCCAGCCATCTCTGCGTCAAGCCTTGTTTGCCAGGACCATTCATGGATTCTGGCAAGGCGCTGTTGAGTCTTGCTGTTTGCAGCGACATCTTCACGAACATAACCATTCTAGCGAAATTGGGTATGTTCTGCACATGCACAACATGTTGACTATAGTAGCAATCAATAACATATGCACACATCTCAACCTGTATTGTTTTACATTGTTGTACATATGCCTAAAAATAATGTTACATTATGGATGATTGTTAGAAAGTTTGCTGGGTGACCCTGGGAATGCCATTGCCTTCACGGAGCCACAGGAATCCCATCATTCCCTATAGCCAGGACCAACTTATGTATTCAGCCATTGGGCAAATATGATCCCAGTCCTTCTCAGCTTTTTCCAAAGCAGCTGGCGGTTAAAAGTCACCACATCACTGAAAATGTGCATCATGTGACAGAGTTCTGGCATTCCAGGCCGTTGTCACTTTTCCTGAACAGTTGTGCTCTCCGTTGCGGATTTTTTCAGGGTTCACTACCCTGCATTCAATCCACATTCCTCGGGATGCATGGCTAAGCTCATGTTGGTCAACAGGAAACCTGCTCAGTGTTTTTTTAACTTTTATTTTCTCCAATATGACCCAGCCACCCTGAACATTTGGAATAGTTGATTTGTGTACTCACCATTTTTGGGATGCCTATGGATGGCTTATACGGCTTATAAGGCTTATAACCACCAACCAGTCGCATGGTTAGTACAAACAGGGTACGTTTCATGGGCGGATCTAAGCACCAACCAGGTCACCGTTCACCTGGATGGGTTGCCGCGCCAGGATGGGATCGATGGGACCCGGCCCAGCCGGAAATTGAGCTCGGCGTCCCTAGAGGCGGACGATGAGTAGCCATGGGAACTTCCCAACAGCCATGGGTTGGGATGGGTCAATGATGGGTCAATGATGGGTCAATGATGGGTCAATGATGGGTCAATGCCAAGCATCCAAAAAAGTGGTGAAATCAGATGAACATCCCAACAGCTCAACCAGAATGGTCATTGATGTTCACTACACTAGGGTCTTTAAAACTATGGCTACCATGAAGTAATTAGTTGCCATGATTTGCAGCTAATGGCTGCTTGTCGAGCAATATCAAGCAACACCAAGCAATGTCAAGCAATATCAAGCAATTTTCACTGCTACGTATCCTAGGTGATTCGACCATCCATTTGTTGATAGATAGCTCATGCTAACATGCTGAACGTGCGAAATCGCCATCGCAAGACACACCTGGTTGTGCGTCCCTTTCAACAAGGATCAACGAGGTATTTTGGAAGCCAGGTCACTCACCCAGTGTCAATGGAGAAAATGAGCCAAGTCCACAATCGATTTTGAAAGGATAACAACTCAGGTTGAAACGGTGTGGGACACCTTGGCACTTGCCGTTGAGCAGAAACGTTGCCAGAAGAATCATGCCCTGGATGTATCCTTTTTCCGTTCCTGATGGGTAAGTTTGGTTCCCCCCCACTAACGTTGCTACTTTTAATTTTCATTTGGTGCAGCCACAATTTCCCAGGCCCTGCACTTGATGTTGTTGCCTCCTTCCGAAGAGAGTATCTAGTCACTGGTTTCATATGTAGATCCTTATTCATACTTTGTCAGACTATACAGCGCGCTACTTTACTCTTTCCTAATTTGCTTTTTTGGACTACACTGCAATTTATCATATGCCGAAGTATTTATGTTTGCTATGTCATATCATATCTTGTTTTACTGCATTGATATGCTGCACTGTATTATTCTTCACGATACTACACTTTATTTCACTAGACTGCTAAAGTATATAGGACATACTTCAGTATATAATACTATGCCATTTGATTCCATAGCATGCTTTACTATAATTTACTTATCTTCTTCGCTACTATATACTACCCTATTCTATACTTTACTCTACCATTCTGTACTTTACCCTACAGAATTACTGTTCCATACGCTACCATACTATATTATACCATTCTGTACTTTACTACACGACAGTTCTTTGTACTGTACTTTACTGTACCATACTAAACCATACGATACCATACTATACAATATTACGTGATACTATACTACAGTACACTGCTGCCCATACTACAACATACCATACATTTCTCTACCATGTCCTAACATATTCTAATTCCCAACAGCAGGATGCTTTTGGGTTTCAATCTCTAGAAGCAGGGGGTGGTGCAAACACCAGCCGAGAAAATTTTCTGCGGACACAGGTTCCAGGAACCTTGGAACCTGCTGTTGGGTTGCAAAGCTGGGTTAATTTACCTTTTCCCTCATTTTATACCAAACGTTATTTTCCTAGAATATACTCTGTGAAGGCCTATGCCGAATAGATGGATAGGTTGACAAATGATACATACAGAGGTTGCAACTTACAAACGGACTTACAGTAGATGTGCCTTGTTTACATCCACAAAGCATCGCTGTGTTGTTGGAAATGATTGGTGACGTATTAGATGGATATGTGAAATGCCCCATGCATTGGATTCCTTTTATAGGCTAAAGACAAAACAACTTACAGGACAGCTAGACAGCATGTTCAATCAAGTTTGTAGGCACAATTTGTTTGAAGCATTGAACTTGATGTCAAACCTGGTCCTTTATGTGTTTTTGGTGATTTTTCTTCACCCTTGTATTTTCAATTTATCGACAGATGCGAGATATCAAGAAGTTTCAGAATTAGAGAATTTCTTTGCGGTGTGATTGAGGAAACATGTCGGCTCGTTCCAGTGCCCTTGGTCCCTGATATCCTAAGATTGGCATAGTCATAGTCAACATCTGTCAAACAGTTCTTCCAGCTGAGTTCCAACCAAGTGGGTGTTTCTCAAAATAGGGGTACCCGCAAATCATCTACTAGAAACCATTTATAGCAATGAACCAACCATTTTTTGGGTCCCCTATGGCTTGAGAACCCACCAAGTGTGGCCCAAAATTCTCCAAGTGCCAGGCATTTTCGACCCGAGATGCGCTGATGGACGATGTCGTGCGCCCGCGCACGGAGGCCAGCGGCCCTAGGCTCAAGCGCTCTGGCACTTGGGCGGCTGAGCGGCCAGCGGTGCCCAAGCTGCAGCTGCCCGGGAAGGGGAAAGCTGGTGGAAGCCGACCGCAGGCAGGGGCGGGGCGGGGCGGGGGTGCGCCAGCTGATGGAAATGGACTTGGGATGACTTGGGCCCCTCATCCTGAACCCCCAAACTCGGCGAAACATCAATTCTGAGTAGTTGATGGACGACCGGCTGCGATGTCCAGGGCTTTGTTGTGACTGGATGATTTCTGCTGATTTGTAGTGGGATGCCCTCCAAACGGGTCAGCAGAAAGAGGGTCTCTATACCGATACTCAAACGCAAAAAAGGCAAAAGTAACAACTGAGGCCTTAGTTAGTTTCAGCGGGTATCAACTGAATCGTGGGCTGGTATTGTCGCTCTGCTGATCAGGGATCTACTCCCAATCCTGGTGCCAAAACGTGCCAAATACCCCGTTGAATGATGTTGAATGTTGGCTGCAAATTCCCGAAATGATTGGTCCTATTGAAGGTGTGATCTTAGGACTATATTGGTTTCAAATCCCTGTATCATTTCTCCCAGCAAAGTGTTGACCGTTCCTGGAAATAGGCTCCAACAGCCTATCTCCCATCCTGCTCACCCCCGCTTTGTTGTGGTTGCTGCAACACTTCGCTTCAGACAACCGAAGCTTCCGAGAAGGACACCGCCAAGTTGTTGGAAGAAGTGCAAGCAATGCAGGCGCGAAACATTTGAGGTCACAGGTGGTGCCCCATGTGGTGCCCAAGGTGGTACCCCATGTAACCATGGTTGGCATCCAGTCGTTCCCGGATACACTTCGACTCTCAGCTATTGTCGAGTTGCAATGGTATGAGCTATGACGAACGATGCCTCATCAGCTGCTAGTTTAGCTGGGAATGCTGATTGTTTTCTTATTTTTCACTGAATTTATATTGCAATCAATGAATCATACTGTAGTGTCGGGACACCAAGACAAAATCACCCGGAAACAAAAGACAAAATCACCCGGAAACAATATTACTCAACCAACTAATGGGGATTTCCACCAACCATAATAGGGAAAGCAATGGTTAATGGTGGGGAACGATAAATGTATTGAACGATAAAACGCTTCGAATGTCAACCCAAACTCCAGCGCTTCCAGCGCTCGGAGGATCAGGAAGCACAACAACAGTGATGATGGCTGTGGCTGTTGTTGATATCCAACATATAGGTTTTTCAAAAGCCATAGGAGTACCCCCCAATCATCCAATTTTGATTAGGTATTGTTATTTGAAATAAACCAACTATTTTTGGGGAAGCCCTGTTTTGAAATACCATCATCATATCATGGTTGTTGTTGGCGACTGCTGGAATCATTAGTATGTCAATAATCATCGTTGGAATAACAAAGCGACTTGTTGGTGGGAATATTGTTGGATATTGTTGGTATGTGGCTGCTATTGGGAATCCCAACAATGCACCAGATGAAGAGACTAGTCAGCTTGAGCCACCATGGGGTACTTTGATGCTTGAAGAACCTGCCAGTCTTGTCACTGGTGATCTTAACTGTGAATGCCTGATGGCGTTCCCACCAAAAAACGGCAATCTTCATCGAATGAAGCAGTTGTGGGCCTCAAGCCGCTAAAATCTGCCTGCAAGCATCCTACCTTTCCGTGTGTTCTACAGCTGCAAGCAGTTCAATTTGGCATGTCCCCTGGAGTGCCTTGAGTGTGTATTATATGTACGTGCAGACTTAGATCACTTCAATGGGTGCTGGTGCGCCCTCATTGTTTGTTTTTGCAGAGCAATAAACATCGCGGCTTTGGCAGCCGCCTGCTGCAGGCTGCGCTGAAGCAGGAAGAGGAGAAGCCAACATGGCTTGAAACTTGAAAACAAAAATCAAACAGCAAGGACAACAACAACAACAACAACAACAACAACAGCAACAACAACAACACACAACAACAACACACAACGACAACAACAACAACAACAACAACAACAACAACAACAACAACAGCAACAACAACACACAACGACAACAACAACAACAGCAACAACGACAACGACAACGACAACAACAACAACAACAACAACAACAACAACAACAACAACAGCAACAACAACACACAACGACAACAACAACAACAGCAACAACGACAACGACAACGACAACAACAACAACAACAACAACAACAGCAGCAACAACAACACACAACGACAACGACAACAACAACAACAGCAACAACGACAACGACAACGACAACAACAACAACAACAACAGCAACCATCTCTCGCGACAAAAAGGACTAACCCAGCAACAAAGACAATGACATGGTGGCATCCACAATTGGATCAGGGAACATCTCAACTGTTTCTACAAAGTTGCCTATGGTAGTGCAATTCTCTAAAATGGCATCCGCAGCTAGCCAAACAATTTCTCATTCATTACTGCCCTGGGGGGAAGTACCCTCGATTGAGTCATAGCACCATGACTTGAGTTTTATGACTGCACGGGCTGAAAATATTTTCTCACTTCAATTTGTTGTAGTTTTCTAACAATATTTCAATCTTCTCAGTGGTTGCTGTAATATGGCTGTGGACGAAACCTGGTACCCCTGGTGAACATCCTGTGGTCACCGTTGACCCACAGCCATATCGCTTACCAAATTGGCAACCAATGGCACAGTCTTTGGGACTGGGGCTCAGTCGTTCAGGAACCCGCTGGTTGAATCACCACTGCGGCTGCCTGGTTGTCAGTGTCTTTGCCCTCGGTGTTTGATATATGGTCACATTGCTGTCCACGTATATGCAAATGTGTACGCAACTCTTTTGAAATAATACAACATGCATGCATGCATCCACAATGTTAGGTGTTGATTTGTATATGGGGGTTGATTTAAGAAAAGTTTTCCCAAAATGATTCCAGACACCTATCATTTGCAAAAGGGGATTGATTAAAGAAAAAAAAATGGGGGTTGATTTTTTTCTGGATTTATGGATGGTATTTTTTTTTACTCCCAGGTGGTTCTGGTTGTTTCTATTTTTTCCTTTTCCCTTTGAATTCTCTATTTGTTTCTTTTGCTTTCTATTGGCCATTTACTAAACTGAGAGCTTTCTGAAATGGATGATCCCTGTATTAAACTCCTTTTAAAAAATAAGTCTTTTCGATTTTCCAAGAGGGTAGCCCAGGAAGAGCCAAGTTGTTGAATAATAGGTTTACCAAAAGGGGGTCGATTAATGCAAAAAACTTTTTCTGGGGGTGGCCCTGGCTGCTTCTATCTTTTCCTTTTCCCTTTGAGTTCTTTATCTTTTTCTTTTGCTTTCTATTGGCCATTTACTAAACTGAGAGCTTTCTGAAATAGAGTAGAAGGGTAGAGTAGAGAAGAGAAGAGTTGAGAAGAGTGGAGTAGATGAGTAAAGAAGAGTAGAGTAGATGAGTAGAGAAGAGAAGAGTTGAGAAGACAAGAGTTGAGAAGAGTAGAGTAGAAGGGTAGACTAGAGAAGAGAAGAGTTGAGAACAGTAGAGTAGATGAGTAGAGAAAAGTAGAGTAGATGAGCAGAGAAGAGAAGAGTCGAGAAGACAAGAGTTGAGAAGAGTAGAGTAGAAGGGTAGAGTAGAGAAGAGAAGAGTTGAGAAAAGTAGAGTAGATGAGTAGAGAAGAGAAGAGTAGATGAGCAGAGAAGAGAAGAGAAGAGTCGAGTAGAGAAGAGTAGAGTAGAGAAGAGTAGAGTAGAGAAGATTAGAGTTGAGGAGAAGAGAATCGAGAAGAGTCGAGTAGAGAAGAGTAGAGTAGAGAAGAGTAGAGTAGAGAAGAGTAGAGTAGAGAAGATTAGAGTTGAGGAGAAGAGAGTAGAGAAGAGTAGAGTAGAGAAGAGTAGAGTCGAGAAGACTAGAGTTGAGGAGAAGAGAAGAGCCGAGAAGAGCGGAGAAGATTAGAGCAGATCTTCCATCTCTCAGGCAAGACTTTTAGGGAGGGAGTTTTTTAATCATTCCCCTAGGTTTGGTTTGGGGGGGGGCCTTTATAAATCACGACCTAACATTACATCCACATACCCATACATACCCACACATATCCATACATACCCATACATACTACATACACACTGCACACATACATGGATACATTCATACTTTCATAAGTTCATACATGCATCCAGATCATTCATACATACATACATACATACATACATACATACATACATACATACATACATACAGACATGCACACATGCACACATTCACACATGCACACATGCACACATTCACACATACACACATACACACATACACACATGCACACACGCACACATACACACATACACACATATGTACATATGTACATATGTACATATGTGCATTTACATATACATTTCATCTAAACACATATTTACATACACATGCAATAACTTCCATTTGCTAAAAACGTTAATGTGTGCTAAAAACTTTCTTGAAACAGACAGAAGCATGCACAAATGTACATCTTTATCTAAAACTTGGGCTTGTCTTCCCGTGATTTCGCCGACCCGATCACCAGGACCAGGTGTTGCAGCTCCGTGCGGCTTTGTCTGAGAAGGCGCCGGGGGCAGCTGGGTCGGCTGAGTGGTGAGCCAGCTGATGTCTCCTACCCGGATCATCAAGGCGGGTTCCAAAATCATGTGGATCAGTAGCCCACGTCGTCGCAACTAGTCCTATGAGATACATTGCCTACAGTAATATACAACTAGCCTAAAGTCACAACTAGCCTACAGTAATATACAGGTCGTAAGTTCTAGGCTATAAACGGTGAGTGGCCATCATTTTGCGTATGTTGCTGCGCGCCTATCTCCCAGGACACCAATGCAAGCAGCCGGGGCAGCCCGGACAACAAGGATAGCATGGCACCAAAGGCGGTGTTCGACGCGTCGGGTTCCGCGGGAGCACAGGTTTCCAGGTGGCGCTACAAGGGCTGGACAGCCGCTAAGCAACTGGAAAGAGCAAATCCTTTTACAGTTTTCAGAAGTGATTTGTTTTATGCATCTGGCTGTCGGGTTGTTTGATTCAGCAACTAGAATCAGTATGAGAAACAAGTTTTACTTATTGGGCAAGACTACGGGGGGTTCAGCGCTTGGACTGGCTGGACAGATTGATCTTTGCTGAATCAAAACTGGCGTCAGCTGGCTGAAGCTGATGGGCCTTGAAGTTGCTGCACCTTTTCTAAAATGAATCACATCGTTCGGTTGGTATTTTCGTTGAACTTGCACTGACCAACCAAACAGATCATGGGGAGAAGATACCAACCAGACTAAGTAGGCTAAGGCCCTGCATACTTGTACTGAGCCTCGGTATACTCACTTGGTAGGGCCATTAATTTGTTTCGTAGTTATAGTTTTGTTTCAACATAAACACAGTCACTGAATGTCACAGACTCAGGTTTCTAGATCAGCATTTCGTCCAGGCAAAGAAAAAGGGCGGCATCCTGCCTTCGTGGATGCGGAATATCATCGACAAGGCGGAGCCCGTGGAGCCCGTGAGGTTAGCCCTTGATCACACAGTAGATATGAATCGCTGCGGATTCATCTGTGTGCCTGGAGTTTGTGGTCACAGCGAAAGCTCCTGATTCATGTGATTCCTTCGTGGCCTTATCCCCAGCAAAAGTTGAAGTTTCTTCAGAGATTCGTTTTTTTTTTCTGAAAAATCACACCGGCTGCTTCAGTTTGTTTGGGCATACTCAAACATAAAGGGCACGTCTCGTTTTGGAATATTCAAAGGCGGACACGCCATGACACACCCGAGTGCCAAGACCATTTTGCAGGATATGATCGTGTACTGCTGCTGTCTCGTGTACTGTAGATGTCACTTTGCCACAGCACGCGCTGCTTGAAACAACATATGTGGATGATAGTGGTGAAACATGAAATATGCCTAAGCAAGGTCAATATCCACTGCTTAACTCAACAATGATTAATCAATGTCGACTAATGATAACATTATAGGAATGTAAATCAAACATGATATACTGTACATTATGTTCTTACATACATTATGTATATGTAGAGTCAGTATCAGTAGGTGGTAGTACTCACGCACGGACGGGTTTTATCATTTCATCGCTGACGGTCAGGCAAACCAGTTGATGCGACCCGCCGCGACGGAGTTCTTCCCAGACAAGCCCTACTCGCAGCAACGTTTCACGATTTGCGTGTCTTGGTGCGGTGCCCACGTGGCCACGTGGACTTTCCGTTGTGGATTGGACATGGTTGACTATCGGTATCGATTCTTCTGCCATGGACTCCAGATTTTGATGTGTCGCCGTTGGGATCCAAGCAGCACCTACAACAGCTGTTGCTCGATGAGACAAGACAGGCTTGACAAGAGTGTCCCAAGACCCAGTGATGTAGAATCTTGGGTGAAGCAATTCAATTCAAGAAAACAGTCTGATACATCGAAGGATGGTCCCAATTCAATGATTCACTTCAAGATTTTACCATATTTAAGCACATGATGTCAGGCAGGGTGATAAGCTCCTTCAGTTTTCACAGGATGGTGCAGCACCTGAACTTTTATTGTCAGCACCCTGTCAATGAGACGCAGTGGCCAACGTGGTTTGTTTTTTTGGGGGCTTAATAGTCTTTGGGATGATCATCCAAAGAATAAAAATAACTGGCCAATGAAAAACCCTGCCTTTTGGCCAGGGATCGTAGTTTTTCAATAGCCTTTTGGATGATTCCTTCCAGGACAACACGAAAGGCACCTTTGGGAGAGAAACAGCGCAGGGCTTCATTTTGATGACTTTTCACTTGCCCGATGGACTGGTGATACTTTAAATGGTATTGACTTTTCACGCATATGCAGCCGCAGCCATGGAAATGGTTCATGCTTTTCTTGAAGGTTCTCATACCACTTGGTGTATTCGTGATGTACGCCTATTTTCTCGTATTCCCTGAGCATTTTTGTACACCAACTGGTGTGCTGACAAGGCGATTACAAGGGTCACAGCTTGTCCCGGGACTTCCACGCTGGTGGATCGACGGCCTTTCTATCGCTGTGCTCAGGAAACTGTGGACAGTCCTGGTCCTGGAGCAAGTGGTTTGGTCTGGAATCTCAGTAGTGTCCAGCTACTGTGCTCAGGAAGCTACCATTTGTTGTGTGCTGCGTTGCCAGTCTGTATTTTACCGACCTTTGTTGATACTAGTCCCTAAGATTCAGCTAAACATGTTATTTCAGGTAGTTAATTACGTATTAGCAAATAGCCAACAGGTGTTTGCAAATTTTGTCCTACTTTGCTGATGGAGAAGCACTGTGACCACTGGAACCACTATTCGTGAGATATTTTGACAGCAATTGAACAAGGTATCAAGGAAGTAAATACACCTGCGACCAAGGCGACCAAAGCACCTACTATGGGCTGTGCTGCAGACCACACAGTCAGTCTTGGAACTGCACAGTGGCTGTTTTCTACCCAATCATCCATCCTTCACAATCAATCATCATCAATCATCAATCATCAATCATCAATCATCATTCATCAATCATCATCCCTATGGTTGCTTATTAACCCCTATAAGCAACCATTAATAAGCCATAGCTGTTGATCATCATCGTCATCATCAATCATTGTCATCACAGCCAGGATGCTCACCACGTTTGATGCTTGTCGAGTCAAACCTCCACGGTCATCGAGGAGGAAGACCTTGTCATAGGTCACATACATATATACATACAAAGGTGTGCATCTATACAGTAGATCTATGTGAGGAATTTGGGTATCATGTACCAACATAGTTGTATGATTTATATGTAGGAAGTATTTTTAGCATTGACATATTTTTGATACAATATATATATATATATATATATTTATGTATATATATACATATGCATATTATGCGTTACACGGCCTCAAGATACACACATGCCCTACACTTTTATTCGCACATGTACATGAACAATTGACATACATGCATACGACCTGCCAAGCTACTTGGCTACATGCCTCTGGAAGAAAAGAATCAAATGCCTGAGAATGGCTGCCCACCGACATAGATAAATTACATATACACAATAGACAGATAGACAGCACTCTCCAAGACAGCAATACCAGTTTTCAAGGTTGGACCCAATGGAGAGAAGCACCCTGACATGACCCTTATAAACGTCGTTGTTCTGGATAGATGCATTAAGGACAAATGAAGCCCATATTCATGCGTACAACTCATAAAGCGTTGTAGATTCCAACAATTTCGACGTCATTGAAGCAGCTTGCACAAAGATCATTTTTTGGGGGGGGCTTTAGCATGAAGTTACATCCCCTAACTATTATGCGTTGGGCTTTTCGACACGCCTCACTATAGTTCATCTACCATAAGTGGTAGCCGTCCCTACTTATACTCCACTTAATCAATCGCACCAGTGAATCAATCTTAATCATGGTTCATCTAGAGGATTGATATTATGGCATGGTTCATCTAGTTAACTATTGATAAATGGCTGGTTGTTATCCCCCATGAAATTGGTTGGTTAGTATTGACCCATAGCCCTATCATCATGGTTGGACCACCAGAACTGATAGCTTTTGCCCGGACCAGCTGATAGCTAGACCCAACCCTCCAGTGAGGTGCGGCGCACCTCCTTCGTCCGGCGCAACTCCTTTCGCAAGAGTCGTGCCCTGGGGAGCTCGGAGCTCGACGCGGCCAGGGGGGTTGGACGGTGTCGCGCCTTCAGCAGGGGCTGGGAACACGCCCGGACCAGTCAATGTCCAGGTTTGATGGGCAGAATTCTGTAGTACCTGGTAGTACTGATAATCAACCCACGATCATTGACACGGCAAATGGCAGGGGGTCAAACTACAGTCGTCAATTCATGTCCGAAACATGTGGCACCATGCTGGTTTGATGCGGAAACTTGTTCCGTTTGGGCTTTGGACAGGACCAAGAGCGTCAACCCATGCAAGCTTTTGCAGCAGCTACTACTTCAATCAATGCCAAACAAGCAAGCTTGAGACTTACACTGGTGAAATCCAGTTTTGGTTCATCATCATCCTACTTCAGTCAGTGGGATTGAAACCTGCGGGAATCCCTTTTGGCCAGGGGGCGTCAGGGCATGCCACACCATCTTTCACATTTGCTCATGAGATCGTTTCAAAGATGAAGTCCGAAATTGCTTGGTTCCAAGATGTTCAAAGATCAGCCAATTGATCATTTGATTGAACAAGCCAAACTGCTTGGTTCCAAGATGTTCAAAGATCAGATAAGGTTTGATATGGTTTGATCATTTGTTCCAAGATCAACCCTCCATCAATCAGCTCATTCAACCATATTCAACCCATGTTTGACCCGTTGTGAAACGTTTGGGGTCCGATTTCTTGCCAGGTACCATTGGGAATCTGGAGGCTTTAGATCATTCCGTGGGGCTCCCGGAGGTGGTGCTTGGCGGAGACCGCCCCGTTGGGGCCCAGGGTGGCGCCTGGACTCCGAGGAGTGATGATTCTTCTGAGAAACTTGGGGATGAGAGGAGTTTGAATGGTGTTTTTTGCCTAGAAAATGTGTGTGTTTGTGTTTGGATGTCCGTGTTTTTGTGTTAGTCCATTGCATCCTATGATGTTCTATGTGTATGTGACAGATGTTTGAGTGTTGCGGTGATGTCATAGGATGCAGTTAACATTGAATTCATCGAGCATAGTCAAGCAGATGGGTGAAAGCATTACCCCAGATTCGGGCAAATCGTGGACTCCCTTTTCCTAGTGCTCAAGCATCTCATTCCGGGGTTCAAGACTTTTCTGTCATAACTACAGATTGTGACATGAGTTGGCTGCAGGGTCATACCAGAAGAACCCACACCATGCAGCATGCAACTACCCGGCAGCTTAATGCATCACTAGTCACCTAGTCACAATTTCCATATAGTTTCTCGGAGTATCACAATCTATTCGCGTGATCTGAAAACCCACGCCTTCTCTAGTTTATCGCCATTGTTTAGTCACTGGGTTGTTTCACACTTCATTACCTTGCATGCATATGTATAGAAGTTTGGCGACGGTATCTACTAAACTTGTGGATGCCCTTTGACGTATCATGTCATGATGAAAGACATGCATACATATCACGTACACACCCATGTGTTTGGAGATGTTCAAGAACTACTTTGCTGTCATACACACATAATTACAATAGGCATGTATTCATATAACTATATATGTATATGCATATGTATATATATATATATATAGAGAGAGAGAGAGAGCGATAGATATGTTGTATTTATGGTTTTGATTCAAGTCTTGGAGATTTCGGGATGAACAGGGGGTATGGATGACCCCAGAGCGCTGCGACAGCGAGGCTTCCCAATCCAGCCTGGCCGTGGCACGCCAAGAGTCGCAAAAGGCCTGCGAGTCGATGCGTGTTTTGTCGGCGGAGTGGTCCTGTCACCACATGAATTTAAGGGATTCTAATGGTGAATCAACAATAAGGGAAGCCTTTGATCCTCAACATTAGGATTCTAATGGTGAATCCATTCACGCTTAGAAGCCTTTGATCCTTGATCAATGAGGGATTCTAATGGTGAATCTCGTGGTTATAAGCAGAAATGGTGGTCATAAGGATGATTCACCATGGTACAACTGGTGGGTGGTTTTAAACACTTTGAGTGGCGAATGTTTTTTTCACAGGAGTTCCAACCACCAACCAGTAAATCAATGTAAATGGGGACAACTAAAAGTGTTGGAAATGTGCACATAATGGGGACAACAAACCATTCTTGGATGTGGTTTGACAAGAAGCACCAAAAAGAAAGGTCCACAAGACAACCATGGGATGTTTAGGATCATTGTAGTACCTGAAACGTCCAACATTCAATGTGCCTTTCGCTCGAGAAATCAAGCCGCTAGTCGAAAAAAATCCACATACCCATGAAAGCAGTCCTTCCTCGGTGAAGCCTGTATATGGCTGTGGGTCACAACCCTGTACCCCTGGTTCCCATCATTAATCATTGTTTTCCCTATTATTGTTGGTTAATATTGGTCCACAGCCATATATGACCTCGGAAGATCTCCGATGTTGAAGATCAGGTGCTTCAGCCGGGTTAAACCAGCCATGGGGCTAGCTCTTCGTGGTGACCTTGGATGACATTGGGAGGTTCTCATCTTCCGTCGCACCTGTTGGAATCAGTGGTTTTGCTGCCTCGGTTGGAAGCCGCTGCTGGTTTCGGAGCGAATGTTCAAGCGCATGAAAGGTTCTGCCTGTGCGGTTTTATGACCCTCAAACAATCCTCCAAAGGGTCTGCCTTTTTTGAAATCGATTCCAACCATCTAAAAGACAGACAGACAAACACACAGACACACATTCACATCATTTCACGTCATTTCACGTCATTTCACATCATTCACTATCTTGATACCCTTTGGTAAACCCTGGATGCCAAAGAGTCATCATTCACGGCAACTAAACCATGATAAGCCAGTCTTTTGATATACTATACTAAACCATACTATTTGTGGATTTTCCATGATTTTCCATACTATGTATACACTTAATCATACCAACCGTTTCTTTTCCATACTAAATCATGCGAAACCATATATCAAACCATATGAAATCACGGTACACTCCACTTATTGGCGGATCCCACGAGCTCGTTCAGGAGCGACGGCGCAATAGTTCTGTCCCAGCTCCACGACTGCCAGGCCGACTGGATGGTTGTGAAGCCATGGACGGTAGTAGCGATGCTCGATATTGGTTGGCTGATATTAATGGTTAGTTAAACCCATCATGGTTACTTAATGCTCGATATTGAATTAAGTTGATGCATGGCTTAGTTCATGGTTGGTTAGTTGATATTACATAATGGTCTTGTAGTTCATATGAATGGCCTTACCTAGACATGCTGATGTAAAAATGAATTGGTTAGTTATCGTTAGTTAGAGCTTACCAACCAAATCCATTTAAGATGGTTGGTTTACTATATACCATCAATGGTGGATATTGGATGATCATGGGTGCCCCTATTTTGAGAAACCATCCTGGTTACTGAATGGTTAATAAGCCACAGTCAGAATTATAATGATTCACGAGAACAACATATCTTTTGGCTTAATAACCGCCACAGGTTTGGCACATGAAGAACTACAGCAAGTCTATAACATCACCGGATATCACGGGCATATTGACCAATCATCAATATGTTGTCGTCAATCTATGCCAAGTATGACCAGAATAGCTTGCAAAGAAGGACATTGAAGCGGGGAGCCATGGAACTTTGGCCCGATCATGCACATTTTGGCCGAAAACCGAAACACCGCGATCTACATGCGTATATTGAAAGGCCTTCTTGCTATTCTTGTTTTGTCCCTGGCTGATCCCAACTTTAGTATGGGGCCAAGGAGCTACTCACAGGCAAAGATAGGCAGATTTGATGGCTTGAGAGTGGTATTCCTGATGTGCAGTCCCCTGAAGCGGTGAAAAGACTGACTACCACTGTTTCCAAGCTGCCGTTCCACCCTGACAAGCTGGTCAACGCCATCGCTATGAATCGGGATCATGTAGCATATCGTAGCGTATCGTAGCATCAACATATATGCGTTGCAGAGTGGTACCCCCACTTAGTCAAATTAGGTAATACCTAGGGTAACTTCCACTGAAGGTAGATATAACTATACTTAGGCGGGTTGTAAACCTAATCGTAACCAGGGGGTACCCAAGGTTCAGACTTTGCAAAGCTCCTGAAATGAGTCCCCAGAAGATTGCAATGCTGGATTGCAAAGCTGTTTCGATATATGTTTCACCAGCAGTCTGGGTTCACCAGTTGCTTACATCGTGTTTTGCCAGCTCTTTTTTAGCGTTTCTCCACACTTTCAGTTGGCAAGATTGGATTCTAAGCAAAATCCTTTTGGCTTATGGATTCTGATCCCCAAAGGTTTCGTAAAAATAAGCAAAATCATACCTACTTGATTTTGGTCCTAAAGCAGAGCAGTGATGATTTTGATCATTTGTTTGACCCCAGAACTGTGGCTGTCACTGGCCTTCAGCGTGGTACCAGCAACATTCAGCAACCACTAGCCATCATTCACCAAATCATAAACCATCACTGAGCCATTCTGTATGAACCATTCACCATATCATAACCCAGTACTGATCATTAACATGGCTATGGGTCAAAACCCTGTGCCCCTGGTTCCCCCCTATAAACCATTGTTTTCCCTATGAGTTTGTTGGTGGAAATCCCCCATTAGCTGGTAGGTTAATATTGACCCATAGCCACATCTCTTAGCTTCCCAAACCGCTGTTCAGGTCATGACATCTCAGCTGAGGAGACGTTTCTTGGGAGCTGGCGACTCATGGGCGCTTGCCATAGCCACCTGCATCGATCATCGAAAGCAGAGGATTTCCCCAGAAATTAGCGCATGAAATGGGTTGTGAAAGTGGGCCTTATGAAATGTGGGGTTCGAAATCCTGTTATGTGAAATTTGGAGCCGCAAAGACAACCAAAGATAGGAGTGTGAAAGGTCATGCTGAGCGCGGCACAGATTGTGTACTTTACCTTTCATAGATCGCGCAACGGATTCAGTGTTTTGCACATGTAGCAGCCTTGCTGTGCATTGTCCACAGACTTTACTTTCCTTTGCACATAAATCAATTTAGCTGGCTTTGCTTGTCTTGCCTCGCAAAATTAAGTGGAAATTCCACAGCGGCAAATGCTTTGCAATACGCAATTCAAGAAGTGCGAGAGCAAGTTGAGTTGTGCAAGTGCCTTGCTTGAGAGTTCTGGACGTGCATGCATGTGTGATGTGTGATGTTGACCAAATTCAGTGCACTTGAATGCAGTCATCAAGTTTTTTGACACGAACCGTTTCAAAAAACACTGGATTGAAATGCGAATGCAAAGAACATTTTGAGGTAAAACTGCCCAACATCATACTTGAACATGTTCATCAAACGCTATCTACAACATTGCATAAACATGAGAAGGCCGTTTGTTCAAAGGGAGTGCCGTCTTCGAACACAACGGAAAACTAGAGGAATGGTAGAGCATAGCATCCCTGACAATGGAAGCTGCACAGCCAGAAAGAAACAGCTGCCACCAGTTTGGTGTCCTTGTGACCAGGACCTAAAGAGCCAACGAGATCTCTCACCAAAAGTAGACACTGGTCGGTCGGGGAACTCGGAGATTATTACATATCGGATACCGCTCCAGAAAGCCGAAACGCTATCTACTTTGAGATGTATTGAGCAAGTGCGGTTATATGTCCTGAACGGTTATATATCCTGAAAGGGAAGCACATTTGATTTGGGTTCACGGCTTTGGTTTTCCCCACCGGATCACCACTGAAGACCTCTCCAGAACTGAAGAGCTATTCGCCATGTCAGGCCATTTTGATCTATTTTGGGTGGGATCTGGTTTTTTTAGTTGCTGAATTCATAGCCAAAGTACCTGGTTCCTTCCCACCCGCACTGGGCTCTAACTGGGCACAGGCTCCACCTGCTGAAAGGGTGTCATTCAGGGACCTAGGGGTGCTACATGGGCTGTCCATAACTTGCAGCCCAGGCGAAGGTTCAAGTTCTTCCGTTCTTCCTGAGAGTTTTGAAACACCAGAAATGTATGGACCGCCACATTTGCAGTGGTAAACATCTTTGTCTTTGTGGTTACAGGTGAGGATTGTACTCATAGTGGTATATGTTTAGTTGGTTGGTGGTGTATACACACATATATATATATATATTATGTATATGTTCATTTATGTATCATACTAACAATATGTACTCGTGCATATGATCATTGTTCAATGGTATTAACCAGTTGACATTTCAACTCGGTGGCATTTCAGCGCATCTTTTCCAGCAGATCAGGATCCCTTGAAATTTCTTTCACCAAGGGCTGATCCCCATCCACTGATGGTTAGTTAGTTCTTTAGTTAGTTAGTTAGTTAGTTAGTTAGTTAGTTAGTTAGTTAGTTATCTACTTAAGTTTAGTCCACTGATGCTTCCTGTTTCGGGGGGGATTGGGGGTGCTGCCATCCTCCGGAGAAGCTGAGGCGATCTCGAAAGTCCAGAAGAAATAGTGAGGTGAGACCCATGCCATAGGTGGCTTCCCAAGTACAGCATGAGATGACATAAGTTTGTCTTATATACCGATATATATTTATATATTCATATAGTCACAAATGATAAGTATATGATGTATGCATTATGTTACTACGGGGATCACAAATGAACACCAATGATATGGTATATATAATTATCTTACGGTTGTCAATGAAATTATATACCTCCCAAATACAATTAATCTTCATTGCTGGTTTTTGGACTAAGTAGAAATGCTGTGCCAAATCTGATACGCTTGGGAACCCACCTTCTGATAGACTTGCACCTGCACCGCCCTGATTTCTTTGCCACGGGTCATTATGTCATGACATTGACCAGCACTGAATCGAGTAGAGAACCCTGCAACGATCACCAAACACAGGGTGGTTTTGCAATTGCAAGTGTCAATATCAATGCCAATATCTACTAATATGCCTATAATTTGCGTATAAATTCACTAGAAAATGAAGAATCATTCTGATATTTGGTACAGAATGGAACACATTGTCTTGTCCATTAACGACAAAACCACTTTTATTCGGCAGAGACTGGAAAATAACGGACAATGTTTTCATTATCTATTAGAGGATGAAGAATGCATATCTTATTTAGTAGAGAATGAAAAACAGTTCTATGTTGCATTTGATGAAGGATAGTTCTTCTATTTATGAGAGAATGAAAGATTGTTGTCCAGAAAATAAAACAATTAAAACATATGTTTACTATTCATAAGAGAATGAAGAACATTTCTGTTATGCATGCGAGAATGCATAGTCATTTTATCATTCGAGAAGGAACAGAAGTTCCATTATTTGTTAGCAAATGAAACAGCTTCTTTTATTCACTAGAGAACGAATAAGTTCCATATTTTTAATGCACCAGAGAATAAAGCATACTTCCATTATTCATTAGAGAGCGAAGCATGGCCAGAATCAAAAAGCAAGTCCATTTGTTCCCTGTGAGCATGTATACATACATGTATATATATATATATACAGATTTGGTTGCATAATGTATTTATGTATATGGATACACGTATGTAAATATAAATGCAGATATATGACATGCATTTATATATATATACAGGTTTATCGTTGGTACATATATATATATATATATCAATGTGTACCTATGTAAATACATGTATATTATATATATAGATATGTGTACCTATTATTTAAATACATATATATATATATGTACCTATTTAAACACACATATATATATATATACATATGTACCTATGAAATACATGTGTATATAGAAATATTTGCTGTATCTATGTAAATATAAATTCAAATGTATATACACATTCGCGTGGATACCTTCTATGAGTAGATTTGCTTTGTGCACGCGGACCGGTACAATTGCATGCGATGGCAATGTGTAAAAATGCATATAATGATAATCCAGGAGCCTTCTAAAGGCATGACTTAATATTGTGACACAATGATAAATTAAAGTAAATCACTTATACTACAATATTGATACACCTGATACAATATTGATCCCACTTAATATTTATAAAGTTGTGACTCCAAGAATTCTGGTGCTTCGGAATGACATAATGATCATCCAGGAGCCTTTTCAGTGGCTGTTTGGTTTTCCTGGCCAAGGGCTGGGTGATGCTCGATCTGCATCGATCCACCGAAACTCGTATCGCCGCGGCAATTCCTGCGCTGGTCTAATTTGAAGTCAAGAACTCACTGCCTGGTGTGGGGTTCATCTACCAGCAGCTGGTTAGACTGCTACTCGTCGGTGGGACACTTTGCTATCAGAAACTGGCAGTGATTTGCGTAGAGATAGCCATCCTCAAGTAGTTAAAAACAGGATGTGTCCTGGGAGTTGGGATCCACAAAAATTGAAACAAAGGTTAGATTTGAACTGCAGAGAGTGTCCGCCATCATTTTCAAGAATTCTCAAGTAGGCCTACCCTTCCACTTACCTACATAGCAGGTAACCAGGGAAACCCAAGTAGGGATGGTTGCCGATTATACAGGTAGCTGAAACGGTAGGGTAGGTTTGTTTCTTGTTGATAGAAATTTCTGTGGTGTGAAAGCAGACGCAGTGCAGAGAGTGAATTGCAAAATGCAGCCGAATCGTCCCTTTCTGGTGGGTGTTTGAAGACATGTGTTGCTTTGTGTATCAATTGTTGATGCTCCAGGTGTGGACTCAGAAGAGATGCCCTTTTCTTGTCAATCGGCGTAGCTTTGAGATCAATTGTTGATGTGCTCTTGATTCTTCCTCCAATCAAAGGTTTTACTCTGCGTTGACAGCACCAACCAGCATTGATCTAGCAGCCTCGAGGGTAGAGGTTCCAAGAACCTGTGCCTGCACATATCAGGCCGTTTTTTGCAAGGGGATGGCACCGCACAAGTTGCGATACGCAAAACTTAGCAGCAATCTTGGTAACTTTGAGGACACGCCATGGTTCCACTTTTTAAAAAGGGAAGCGGCTCTTTGCAGATGTGGCTGGTCGAAATCGTTTGCCAATGGCTGGTGCGGTAATTGTTGCGGTGGCGGCTTGGTACACAGTCCAAAGTTTACTAGCATAATTGTAAGGTCAATCAAAGTTGACTCATGCAGTTTCATGTTTTTCCGTTTGCCAAGACAAGGTCTTTTTTTTTGGTGATTGCCTCGTCCTGTTTGACTCATTCTTGTAAAAAAATCAGTTTTCAACCGTGTAACAGTTACTTAAAAGATATTAAAAGCACCTAAATTGAAGCAAAACATCACCGCTCTTGATTATATCACAGACTGAAATTGAGGGGCAAGTTGTTTGGACATGTGATTTCACTTTTCGGTGTGATTGAATGGCGCACATGTTTTTTGATTTGACGCATGAGAAGACTACAATTACATCCGGAAATGTTTGTAATTCTCTGTAAAGCTATAGTACGAGAATGTAGCAAAATGTATGAAACACTGCCAAGGTGGTCTTGCGAGAATCTAGTCATCCAATCTTTGGATCCTGAGACGGTTTGACCCATGGCCAGGCTCTGTCTTGGGCGGCCAGGAAACTGAGTGGATGGGTGGGCTAAGGATGACAGCACCTGCAAAACATCAGAAAAACCTAGCAATGACAGTGTGATGTTGCAGGGAACTACAGTGTTTATTGTGTTACGAGAACGGTTACTATCTGCAGTATAGAGATCATAGAGTTTGTGTTCCGTGAGTAGCAATTCCATGTTTTCTTCCTCGGTCCTAATCGTCAGCCATGGTGAAGTCTTGCTAACCAAAAATTTGCCACAACGAATATCAACCGCCATTTGTCTTCCCACAGGGCCCCGTACCTCAACAAGCCGGAACCAGCCGAATCCCTAACGGTGGCCATGCTTAGCCCATGATCAACCGGAATGAAACCATCATTGGTGATTGACCAGTGCCACCACCACGGTTGATTGATACGAACCCGCAATGAGCGTCAATTTGCGTTATTGATCAACTTGATAGCGTTATTGATCAACTTGATAGCGTTATTGATCAACTTCATAACATTTCAGAACTGTCTATGACTCACCGATGCCAAGCATGGGATCGATGCCCCCTACCCAACATTTCATAGGTGCCTGGGACCAGATGCAGGGCCTGCGACGAATCGCATCCATGTGGGTGTTTCTCAAGTCATAGGGGCACCCAAATGATCCAAGTCTTTATAGCCAAGAAATGAACCAATAAACCATGATAAACCATGACAAACCAAGTGGAGGAACCAATAAACCATGATAGGTTGAACCACTAAACCATGATAAACCAACCATTTTTTGGTTCCCCCTATTTTGAGAAGCCCTCATGTGCGAAGTGTGAGTGATCCATTTTCCTCCCCAGGGGGATCCATTCGCAGTGAGCTGTTGCTGCTTCTGTTGGTGCTTCGCAGTGTTTTGGTCTCAGGTCTTTTGCATCTCCGGTCATCCCGACGTGGAGAAGCGCATGGTTGAGGTGCATTTGGGTAGGAAGGCGGTTGTACCTGACGGTGCAAAAGGACAATAGCAAAATCTATTCCATATCATTGTTGTATTGTTAAACTATGGTCTTGTTAGTTAGTTGTTTTGTTTTCACAAATAACATGGTTAACAAATTACAATAGATTTGTCTCACACATTCTTGATGCGGCAGAAATCACTGAAATTTATGTTCATTGTGGGGACTACCATGACTTGGACACCCCATGGCCCCCTGAGACAAAATCGGCACGTTGGAGCATGGTCTTCAGCGAAATTATAAGGGCGGGTAAACCTGGAACGTCATGAACCATTCCCTTTGGTGGGGAAACAGGGGGAAATCACTAATTCAGATGCTACTTGTGCGTAGTTTGACTTGGCCAAAACGATTAAGGCCACAAATTTCCTTCCTCATTCGCATTCTTATATCATGAGTTTCTCACTGATCGGAAGGAACCATCTATTGGTAATTGGCACGGAAATCCATAGCAACTTCCTGAATTGGGTGGCAAAATCAGTTGCACTTGATTTTTTTTCTGCCATGATGAACCTACTCACTCGTTGGATCCTGCGTCATCCGTACGTGTCGTGGTTTGAATCTGGCGGTCCAGATGACTTTGCGCAACTCCACAAGATGAGCGCATCATTCGAGTCGTTAAACATCTCATGATGGAGCAAGGTCCAAGGTCGTCACATGCGCACCATTTTGTTGTGTTCTTATGTCGAAACAAGGTGCTCGTGGGCGAAATGATGCTGCAATTTGTTGCCATTGGGGATGACCACATTGGGATTGATGATAAGATGTTTGCTTTTGGGCACTGTTGCATGACATTGGAAGTGTGGCCCAAGGGTAAGCGGCAGCAGCAGATTCCATCAAGGCTTTCCAGGGGCTTGTTGCTGCAGCCCAAGGAGGGTTGCTGGACTACGATTTGTTCGGTCTTTGAGCCGGTATGAATATCTTTGTTGGACTCGAATGTTAGAGACAACCGCGGTCATTTGTACTAGCCAATGCTTTCATATAAATATCCAATGACCTGGCTTGTCTTGTTGAGTCAGCGAATGGGCCCGCTTCAAAGCAGGTTTGTTCAGCTCACTTTTTCCAAAGATAATCCAACATAAACACTGGTCATAGGACCCTTGAGCAACCTATAAGCATTATTGTACTTGTATTATTGTAGTGCTTGCGGAAAAAAAAACAAAAACACCACTTTTTCACCGGTAAACCATTTACGGATGATCAAAGAAGTGCTGTTGATATAGGAGCCACTGATATTAAGTCTAGTTGTTGGCTAGAATCAGCCATAGTATACCACAGCCACTAGTATATCCTGACTGGTTTCTAGTTGTTTCTGAAAATATAACTGTCCTGTAACCATTTTTAGTACTAGACCAACCAGTTCGGGGTTCCCTATTTTGAGAAACGCTCATATATGAGCCAACCCAACCGAGAAGCGATGTGGCCGATCCACAGCCACTGCCAGGAACTTGCTGGTCTTGATGCGTTTGGGCTGCATTATTGAGTGATGATCGGGAAACAGAATCAGTGCTTGCTGTACATCGGTGATTATTAACCAGTATGGAAAAAGTTTGACATGGCTTGTATGATTTGTTTTATCTGTGATTGATGTCACAACATCCGAAGATGACCAGTATTTTTCCGTGCTGGGTCGCATGCGGTTAAGCCATACTTTGTATATTTAGGGTCGAAGAGAAGCCATCCAGGCTGATCAGAGGTAACACAAGCCTGGCTGTGCTGGGCCAAAACCCAAAGTTTCTCAAGCAAGTTTTAGCTGACCTCTGCTGGCAGTGGGCTGTGTAAGTCACTGAAGCATTTTGCTGCACCGATGAAACATGCATTTTGCTGAGAACAAACTGCTCAAAGCCAACCCAAATTTTGTATTGCCATCCAAACTGGAGTCAGGCTATGGTGGAAGCATCGAAACGGCTGAATTAGTTGCAGGTCATTCATTTTGCATAGCTTGGTGCTTTGACGTGCAGTTGTAAAGACAACAAGTGGACAGACATTGGAAGTGAGATGGGGATGAGATATGTTCGACTCTCCCATTTTTTTTCTGTGGATTCCCTGATTGATGCGTAATCCATCCTGGTGCAGGGTGAAGTGGTCCAACATGTGTCTTGTTGGAAACAAGTAAGCAACTCTGAAGACATGGCTCAGTACATATGCCTCACGAACCGGATGGTTCAGTGGTGATCCATACCTGACAGACCACCAAAACCCATGTAACCTCCTATCCAGTCACAAGTATCAAGCCCCTCTTGAAAGCCATTTTCTTACTGCAACTTCCATTGTGTATTGGTTACATCATGGGATACTTCTCTTTTGAAAAGCGAGTAAAAAGCGGTACGGTAACCGTTGAAGCTTAGGATGAACAACATGAAGTAATTGGAGAACCATTGGGATTCGGACAAGACACTGGACTCTAAGGATGAAACGCTGACATACCAGCAGGCACCGTGGGGGAAGGGACCGGAACGGCTGAAAGACCCCCATTTAGATGAAGTTTAGGAAGCTTACCTGGGCTTACCTGGGCAGTCGCAGCAGTACATGGTCATTTGTGGTCGCGTTGGTCTCGTCAACAACTGTGGACACTTTCAAAGTTGACTGAACTGGCTGGTGGCTCCATCAAACTTGTTCCCTCCAAACCCCACGTTCGCCCACACCCATAACGCGGCACTGCAATGGATGATGTTGTGCAAGGTCAAGATGGCTCAGAGAAGTTGCAAAAACACTGGCAATACGCAGTGATTTATGGTTTAGGGTGTTGATTAGGGTTTTGGTTTTAGGGTTTTGGGGAGTTTTAGGGTTTTGGTTTTAGGGTTTTAGGGAGTTTTAGGGTTTTGGTTTTAGGGTTTTAGGGTTTTAGATTTTGGTTTTGGGTTTTAGGGTTGAAGGTTTAGGGTTTGATGACTCAGAAGCTTAAAAGCGATGGCCCTGCGCAGAAGTTTGGGCGTTGGTAAATGTTCTCTGTCAAGCGCGGGCAAACGTGGGGTTTGCAGCGAACTTGTTCATATAGGCATGGATTTATCATTATAGCCACGGATTTTGGCATTTTCAAAGCTGATTTGCAGCGCATTTTTTCCGCTTGGCATCCTGTTCTGGAAGTCTGGCAGCTGAAAGCCAGGTTTCCAAACTTCCCTACCTCCAGGCGAGGGGTGGTAGCGGTGAGAACGCAGTGGTTGCTCCTTAACGCGATTAGTTTCTGATTGTATGTGACCTGGTATGTTGGGGCCAATCGCCATGGTCAGGAGATTTCCTCGCTAGAAGTGTCGACCGGTGCAGTGACTGCATTTGCATGCCTGTGGCATGCCAAGAGTTGACAACATCCATGAGCAGAGTTGCTCTGATTCAGCACGATCTCCAAGAGAACGCCCTTTGAATATGCTGTTCAGTTCTTGTTCTGGGTCCCTTCCAAATGTTGGGGTCCAAGGCTTGCCGTGAATTGCTCATGCCAACAGTGGGCCTACCTGGGGAACTGCTATGTTTCTGGGCCTTTTTGTTGCTCATAGTAGGCCTTTTCCCTATGGAACTGCCATTTTTCGCCTGCCAGGCTGTGGTGAATGAAGCTCTGCGCCTGTACCCATCGGTTCCCTTTGATAGCAAGGCCATGGGCATCCGGGGGCATCCCAGGGGCATCCCAGGGGCATCCCGGGGCCCATGATGGCGGATGAGGGCAGTGTATCAGTGTGTCCTGCGCCGAAATGCAATTTGAGGGCACCTGGTTTTTTTGGATTTTTGTGGTTTACACTGTTGACAGATGTTTTTGAAACATGTGTTTCAATATGTGTTGGATCTCAGACATGAAGAGTAAAGACTGACAAAACATGTGTGATCATGTGCACGCATAAGATGTTGCAGTATGTGTACTGTGATATTTAGTTGTGTGATGAGTACATTAGATACAGATACAGCTCTATGTGTACTTGAGGTTTTCTTTGGGGAAACTTTCCAAGGTTTGTGGTGATTGTTATAAGGTACTTCTTAGCAGACATTCAAGTGGATTGTCATTGAAAGTGCCTCATGGTACGAAAGTTGCTTGACGCTCCAACGCCAAAACTCACCTGCAGCCTAGAATACAGTTAGAGAACAGCAGTTCGGTCGCAGGTAGCTATCAATGATGATGTCCTTCCAGACGGTACCCTTGTGCCCGGCGGAACTGTTGCTCTTTGGTAGCACAGACTTGTTGGAGATGTGCGGCGGCTTGCGCGAGAGGGATCCCGATTCAAATGTCATACATGTTTTCCCAGCTACTTCACGCTACTTGACGCTACTTGACGCTGCTTGCCGACAGCTACTGACCTACTGATCCTTCCAAGCTGCCGCCCAAGCCCCGGCAGATCCTTCGGTGCAGAACAATTGACTATCTATTGGGGAAGCTGGTGAGCCCATGGAGTACCGATGGTACCACACCGGGGGATCACTGGGGGCCCATCGCTCAGAGGTGGATCCACAGGTTTGTGTTGCCATGGTGGTACTAACCATAGAGCTGTTCACAAGCATTCTTAGTAGAGTAACCCACCAGCTACAGGGGTACACCATTCTTGGACAAAGTCAAGTAATAAAGAAACACATGTAAAACAGCTGATGGTCTGAGAGTTGCTGTAAGAAAACGAGAAGTCTCCCTTGAAAAGCCCTAAGAGATAAGCAGGTGATTGACTGATTCGCAGTTGTTTTGCTGACCCAACCCACCGCACTATGTACTTGATTTCAGCTGGAAGTATGTTTGTAGTGATTGGACGAAAAACCAAGAGAGTTGCCACCCTGTTGCAGTATTGGCTCACCTTTTTGGGGGTTCGTAAGCTTTGCATGTCTGATTGGAGTCAATGTGAGGCACTGGCAAAGCCTCCTGGTTGCCAACAATTTGTCTAGCCTAGCTCCAAAGCTAAGCACAGACATGGTGAATTCTGATCACATGTTGGATCCTCAGGTGCAGTACACTCTATATGCCATGGCAAGAGATGAAAGTCTCTGGGGTGCGCCACGGGCGGGTGAGGGGAGGGCCTTAGCATCTCAGAAAGGTTTGTTGATGCTGCGTCATTTTGGCCTATTTATATACTTGATGGGCGGTGCTTCAATCCACTAGCCCAAGTGGTGCAGGATTTCCTCCTTGAATAAGATGATTGACAGATTGATTCAGTCAATCTTCATCAGTTTGAGTTCATGTGAGGCAGCCGCATAAACTGGGGCCAGTGGTTTTGCAGGAAAGAAATGACTGCAAAGAGGTAAATAGGTATGAAATGATATGAAGGTTGCCTTTCCGTTTCTTTATTGTTTGAACCAATCCCATCTGGCAAAGCCTTTCAAGAGAAGATCCAGCAGACAGGAGTTTACCTCGCTAGTCCAGGCAGTATGTAAGTATCATTGCTTGGCCAAGCAGACATTGGTATTTCCTGGCAATATGCCAGCCAATCCACAGTGGCAAATATGGCAACGCTACCAACAATCGCTGGGGGCACGAAATTCACGAACCAACCCAAGCATCAGTTGCTTGGCAACAGCCATCAGTGATGAAGTTCTATACGCGCGGTTGTCCATAGATGACGTATCCTACACAACGGGGCATATATGGATCCACCCACATCCCACCCAGAGAAGGTCAGACTAGCAGGACCCACGGCCCAACAAGTAGGGCCGAGTCCCAAGTGAAGATCCCCTGATTCGAACGGCATGGCAGTATCCATCAAGCGTAAGCATCCCAAGCCAGCTGAAAATGACATGACATGATCATTTTTGATTTAAAGTTATATCACTACATGTCATTACATATAGACATATAGATATACATATCATACATATCATAGATATCATTCGCATGAGTTAGCAGGGCAAACACATCATTCTGCCTGGCTATGATCATGTTTCACTACCATCAACCATGAGTTGCCCGGTGAACCCCGGATGTTCCCCCCGTTCTCAGGTCACGATGCGGCGGAATTTAAGCCACAACGCTGGCTTGACATGGAGGCGAGGGTCGGGGCATCCCATGCCATGCCAACCGGCCGAACGGGGCCTTGGGCTTGGGCCTCCAATGACCACAAGAAAGTCTAGAACCAACGGCATGGCAATGGTTTTCCCAGCAGGGTTCATACTTGAAATCAATATGATATTAAGAGATTGGATGGAAATTCCTTGGGTGAGAAAATTTGGCATTAAAGGGATGGTCTTTTGCTATTAAGATTGATTTTGAAAAATGGATGGACAATACTTTCTCGCTTCCCGGTTTATCTGTTGGTATTTCCTTCTGGTCGATCACACTGAGCGTACCACGAGTCGTTGCTACCTACTCTGGGCCCCTCGAGTTGCAAAAGGTACCGCCATCGACCTACGAGTTTGCCGTCACTTGGACGTGAAGACTATCTTGGATCTTGGGGCCTTGCAGCAGTAGAAAAATAGCTGCCCAGGTGATCCCAGCATGATATAAACATGCATTCATAATTGATATATGTACAAGATAAATAGGTACATATAATACATATATGTGTATGATTGAATGTTTGACCTGTGTACACATTTTTTACATATGTACATGCACAATTATATAGAGTAATTATACATGTAGGTAATGAACATCATGACGCATGTATGAAAAGTTTGCCACTTAGGATATCCTCAAGTCCAAGTCGACAATTTTGCTACATGTTGTTTCAGCAAGGGATCCTATTGAAAGTCCTGTCTCCAATGCAACGCACCATGATGCCACCCAGCCATTCGCACAGGGTGACTAAGCAACTGAGCCTGACTGAGCCTGAGGTCTTCAATGCCGGACCACGAGAATGCTTGGGAAGGAGGTGCATACCTCAGCGGACAACGGTGAGCTGCAACTCCTTTGCATCAGCTCAGGCTTGCAAACCTGGAGATGAAGGTGTGGACCATGGCAGCCTCGAGTCAGAAACGGGTCAAAGAGTATATTCTTAATATATTGAAAAATTATGCATTTGAAATATGTATTTACAGATGTATACAGTATACAGTCTACAGATATATACATATATATATATTCCTTTATAATATACATACATACAATATCATACAATCATATACATTTTTGATTTGATTCAGACATGATTGAGGTGGTGACCGTCTTGCGGGGGCTCCAGGCCTGCCTTGCACAAATCTTCCGGGACTTCGCTGTGGAGCTCGTAGCCTCGCCTCAGGGCCGGGTCGGGTGGCCGTGGCCCGAAGTGGTCGAAGTGGTCGACCCCCAGCCGATGGTTGAAGACAAAGCTGGATGAAGATTAGTGGTGGTTAGTAGTGGTTAATAGTGGTTTAATAGTGGTTAATAGTGGTTAGTAGATGTTAATAGTGGTTTGACTATTATTGATAGGGATAAGGTGGTGTGACTATCAATCAAAGCAGATCCCAGGGTGGTGTTAACTCTGATTGATAAGGATTAATGTTGTGGTTAATAGGGGATAATATTGGTGGTTACAAGTTGAAATCCTTAGTAATGGTTGATAAGAGTTAATGATAGGTTAAGAATGGTTAATTATGGTAAATAAGAGGGATAATAGCCAACAATAAGACCTATAGGTTAGGTTGGTTGAAAATGCTTAATAACGATTAAAAATGGTTAATAGTAAGGGATGATAAGCAACAATAATGGTTGAACAACTGCTGGTTGAATTAATATATCTATCAATAGTCTATTACTATAGTGGTGAATAAAGGAGATAAGAACCTACAATCATGGTTAATTAAACACTGGTTGGTGGTTTGATTGACATTTTGATTATTTTCCCCAATAACTACTCGTATTAGCAAATGGCTAGTTGACGAGCATATTTTCATAAGGGTTGAAACCACGAACCAGAACATCTATTATCTACATACGTGATCATTAAGCTAACCACAGGTCATTATTTCACATGTTATGGCCGCTAGCTTTTATACTGTAATTCTGAAGTGGTGAGCTTTACCCCTGTAAGCCCCTATGATTGGTGGTGTCCCCATGGCCATTTTGCCAACTGACGGAGTGAACAGAAGGGAAAACACTTCCTGCAGGAGACACTGTTGATGACAACAAGCCATCCCGAAACAAGCCCATGGTTGGTTGCTGATGCTGGAATTGGTGATATACTGTACCCGTGGGGGCGATGTAATGGGAGACGTCCAAAAACTAAGAATCCAACTGTTCAAAGATTTTGGCCGCAACCTGGACGTTTATCCACGCCTTTAATGATGCACTGCAACGGAGAATTTTGTGCCAATTCAACAGGTTGGGAGATTTTGAACGCATGAACTGCTCTGACTAAAGAGATGTTGAGATATGTGGAAGATTGGTGGGTCCGGAGTGTTGCACTCAACGTGTTCAAAGGCAGCTCTTCAAGTTATTTGAATTCACTGACTTGGGCCACCAGACATCGAAGGTGTGCATGCAAACATTCCAACTGCCGTTGATTAAGCTTTGGGATGATCGACAAGTCGCATGGATTCTAAGAATTGCCTAAACATATCCGGTTTATACATATTGATTGTATGTCTAAATATGTTGATATTAGTATCTATATTTTTATCTATATGTATATCTGTATTCATATTTATATTAGTATGTTCATATATACATATGTATGTATATATGTATATATGTAAATATGTATATATGTATATATGTATATATGTATATTTAAAAGGCAGTTCCACAATGGCAGAACGCCAAGCCGACTGCGAGAAACGGTTGAAACTTGATCAGATGATCCCATGGAGCAATGGAACTGAGGCTATTCCTCGGGATGAGGCTGGAACTTAGCAGAGTTGCGCCATGGAGCCACGGCGGTTCCCATGGAACTGGGATTGTAAATATGGCTATGGGTCAAGCAGTTAACCAACCAACTAATGGGGGATTTCCACCAACAATAATAGGAAAAACAATGGTTAACAGGGGGGAACCAGGGGTACAGGGTTTTGACCCACTGCCATATCCAAAGCTTCAAACTTGAAGTGAGAGATCCAGCTGTTAATGACCTGTATTTGTTTCAGCGTAAACCACCCATGTAGCCCATGTAGGCTTCAACTGTTGGTGATTCTGCACCATTCATCTCCAAGTCCAGCAGTTCACTGCAGTTCAGGTGCTGCCTCAATCGTCTCTGACAATCGGTGACTCGGCGCCACGGTGCGATGTCACAGTGAAAGAGCCACTAATGATTTGTGTTGAAGCAGCGAAACAGCTTAAGCCTAGAGATACATCATATCTGGACACTGAGGGTCCATATTTCAAGACCTGGGATGAGTTGTAGGTCGTAATTCACAGCGATACACCATGTCCAAGATCATAGAAATTGAGTTGCAAATGTACTGATTCAAAAAACCTGAGTTGAGGGTCAGGGTGTAGTCAACCCAGTAAACAAATTGTTGCAGATTCATATGGGATTGTTTGTATGTCGATCTGTATGTATCAATCGGCAGGGGTTGCTAGTATGTGGATATGGGTGGCTCAGAATGATCAAACATGCCGTCCATGCGGTACAGACAGACACCCAAGTTCTGAGCTTCGGACAGTACCACCATGGTTTTTGTTTCACATGACACGAAGCCGCCGTCCCTGCCACACGTCAAAGTGCACCTGAGGAATGAGCAGCGGACTCCCTTGCCGAATTCGGTGGGCCAAGCAAATCTAGTGAATTAGACGTCTTTTTTAACGTGCACATTCGCTTACAACGCAGATGACAAATCACGAAAATATGAAGCAACCTCATTCGATGGAGCCACGGAACACTATGAGACCATGGGATTGTGGCATGGGAGAAGATTATGGGAGCAGCTAGAGTAGTGACAAACAGTTTATCCTTTTTTTCATGAGGAAATGTGTGATAGCACGGATTGCTGTTTGAAGACAAAGCACTTCTTTGCACAGTAGCTGTGGCTGTAAGTTGGAACAGGACAAGATGTAAAACCATGGCAAAATGAGCCATTGTGCGATGTGGCTTTGTGCACCAGAGTCTCTTGTAGAATTTGAAATCTTGGATTTGGTTCAAATTCACGCCGGGACTTAGAAGGAGAGCCAAGCAGCAGCCCAACCTTTCTAAAATCATTTGATGACTCAGCATGGCACCATTCTCTCAGCCTGCGCTGTGTGACTTCCTCTGTGGTTGGGCAGCTTTCCTGGGAATCCTTCGCCATTTGGGTGGCAGTCCACTGCAGCCACCTTCATTGAATCGGTCAATGTTTCGGCGCGTTGCAGTGTTGCTAGCTGTCGCCACATTGCCAACTTCCTGTGCTTGGGAAGACCCGCAGCAAATCCTGTGTTGGTTTCTTCATGTTTCGTGCGCCTACAGCCGCACAGCGTCACTCACTTGCGCTTGATGAAACTTGCGTGAGTTTGTTGCAATGAAGGAACCGCGTACCCAGTGCAGACCTAGAGCACTTTGCTTTTAATTTCATTTAGAATAAAATTAATATATAATCGTAAATAGCAAAATTATTCCAACCACATTTAAACATTAAACAATTTCGCTGCAAACACTACGTTTGCCCACCCTTGACTGAGAATATTTCTCAACGCTTAAATCGCAGAGCCATTATTTTTAAATTTCTAAATTAATTATTAAACCCTAAATTTATCAACCCTGAAACCAAAAAAAAAACATAGAAAACCAAAATCTAAAACCTTAAGACCCTAAAACCAAAGCCCTGAAACCCTAAACCATAAATTACTACATACTACCAATATTCTTACAATTTATTCCAACCATCTTATTTGTTTGCAATAACATATTACCCGCACGAGGCGGGGGCGGAAGTTTCCAATAGAAAGCATTGTGAGCCTATAGGATGTTGCGACACAATGTTGTGCCTATAGGAATGTGGGTGCGGTGCTTGTGGGCAGCTTTCAGGGGTTGTTTCGTGTTGTCTCGCTTTCAGTTTCACACGCGTTTCGCTGATTGCTTTGTGTTATTCCTCTTTCTCTTCTCTTCTCTTCTCTTTCTTTTTTCTTTCTCTTCTCTACTCTTCTCTTCCCTTCTCTTCTCTACCCTTCTCTTCTCTACTCTTCTCTACTCTTCTCTTCTCTTCTCTTCTCTACCCTTCTCTTCTCTACTCTTCTCTACTCTTCTCTCCTCTTCTCTTCTCTACCCTTCTCTTCTCTACTCTTCTCTACTCTTCTCTTCTCTTCTCTACCCTTCTCTTCTCTTCTCTACCCTTCTCTTCTCTACCCTTCTCTTCTCTACCCTTCTCTTCTCTACCCTTCTCTTCTCTACTCTTCTCTACTCTTCTCTCCTCTTCTCTTCTCTACCCTTCTCTTCTCTTCTCTTCTCTTCTCTTCTCTTCTCTTCTCTTCTCTTCTCTTCTCTTCTCTTCTCTTCTCTTCTCT
>VSDK01016610.1:124881-183780 GCA_009767595.1 Symbiodinium kawagutii | reverse complement strand
TGGTCGTGGTTGAGGTCCGGCAGCGACCACTGGGCGCTTGGTCGTGGTTGAGGTCCGGCAGCGACCACTCATCGTGCATGGTCGTGGTTGAGGTCCGGCAGCGACCAGTAGGCATACATGATCGTGGTTGAGGTCCGGCAGCGACCAGTAGGCATACATGATCGTGGTTGAGGTCCGGCAGCGACCACTAGTCGCGCTTGGTCGTGGTTGAGGTCCGGCGAGGAGGAGAGGAGAGGAGGAGGCGGAGGAGGAGGAGGAGAAGTCAGCTCTGATAAAATCTAACAACCCTCACCTGACAGGTGGGGAAATATACAATATTACACGTCTTATCCTGCGAGACGAAGGAGCCATATTAGCAACATTAGAATTACTCTTTCCGATATTGATGTTCTCTTTAGTAATGTCTAGTCTAGTTTTTAATTTGGATGCATGACCCCCCATTCACCCCACCACCATGCCACACGGGAGGGAAAGAAGCCCGATGATGGTTTATATATGTTTGAAACATATTATAAAAAGTAAATATTTCAAATATGTCTGATAATGAACATATTTTTCAGTTATTTGATTGTGAACAAATCAATGTCGTTGTCTTCGCGTTTCATTTCCGTTTTCCAAGTACGCAGCCCACGACCTGAGATATAGAGTCTGAAACGCACAATAACGAACGGAAATCCTCAACTGAGTCACGCCAAAAAACATCATTGCCAACCATATTGTAATGACCCGGTGGTTTGATCAGAGACCCAAGCTCTGTCTCTACCATGTCGCTGAACTCAGGATCCGACAAGCCAAGTCTGGCATATCCCACATACATCTGGTCTCTTTACCCACCTGCGCCGGTCGATGATCCTGCCCAACCTGTTGTGCAGGATGATAACCAGCAATGGAACAGCACACCAACAATCATGAACTTGAGGCCAACGGATCTGAGTGGATAGTCACCTCTCTGCCAGTTCATCATTTGTTTTTCTTAATCGGCTTTTGAGCATATCTAAATTGTTTTGGTCTTCAAGTCTTCAAGGCAAAGACAACACATTCGACAGCTGAAACAGCAAGTTTCCATTGATCAATTCATTTCAGTGGATGGTTCAGAAATGGGTGGCACCACATGTTGCATGGACCTATGACATCTGAACATGCCCATCATTCCCCGCTACTGGCATGGACAATGAATTGTATCCACCACGTACTATCCAGGAATCATCAGGAATCACCATCTTGAGAATCGCTCATTTTTGTGAACACCATCATTGACGGACACTTGTGAAAAAATGTGGGCGGAACGAACAGAAATGTATGGCTTCAACATCAAGCCTTGTATGGTACTGCGTTACCGCCTTCCTACTTTGCAAACTGGCGATTGGACACATTTCGAGGGACAGGAAGTTAGATGCCCGCGCAGGGCCATCTGACAACAAAGCCACAAAATCAAAGTGGATAATCAATATTTATAAATCAATTAATTAATTAACGAATTCATGAATTCATGCTATTTGGTGATCTCATAATGGTCTTGATCATTGACCTGCTGTGTTCCTCTATCACGAATATCTTGTCATGGCTGCAATGCAACAGCTTGGCTTCTATCTCTCATCCAAACCTGCAGTCATCATGCGATTATGGTCCATGAATTTGTCGCGAGTCACAAGATTTCTGACGCACAACTAACTCGACCGTCCAAACCCAACATGTGCCGTAGTTGTCTGAAGTTGCCGACCCTGGCGTCTGCCGGCCCTACCCCACCGCCACGACCGCCGCGCCGCTCCGTGCCTTCTGTGCTTCTTTCAGAAGCCGTTCTTCCAGCAGTCCGAGGGGCCCATCCAGCAGCTCTGCAGGAGGCCCACAGGCGTGGACGGCAATACCTGCGGGGGCCCATCTCCGCACGGTTCACGGCTCCTGGTAGGTCGTAGCCTTGCTCCCCAGGGCGGGCCAGATACCCCTGGCTCCACTCCCAACCACACATCTATCCTCGTCAATTCTTGGATGGTGCCCTGGGCTTCTCTTGAGGACTTGGAAGTCATCAACGTCACAAGTTTCGTGAAGACAAAAACGGAACGCCAAAGTCGTCTTTGATGCAGGTCTTGAAGGCAAATGGCTGTCGTTCAAGACTCAACAGAAGTGCTTTACTTTCTAAGGACTTGTACATAGACCAGCTACATGCGTGGACAAATTGCAAATTTCAGGTGTGCATGAGACAGGAGACTGTGTCCTGAGCTTTGGACAACCAAGGCACCAGATTCCCGAAAGAAACATCATGTGGATTGTCAAGATTCATTTTTCCCTGATGCAATTTGATATGTCCTGATCATGACTGACGACCAAATCAGTCCTGTATCACCCACATTGGATGACCACCATTCCCTATGGGCTGTTGTTGAAAATAAATACGTACTGTAATGACTATTGGTGAGAAACATCATTCATGGTACTATATCCGGAGTATTGATTCTTGATCCCTAGAGCTATTCATAGCCATTGGCCACTGAAAAAAATCAGGTCACTCAATAATAATCAAGGTCATTATTATACTTCTTGATATTATCATTCATTGATACAGCAGCAATCACTGTATTGATATTGGTCCTGAACATTGCTACTACTTACATAGCTGTCCGATGCACCCAGGCAATCCCAGGGCACGGTTTCCGGTGCCTTCCACCTTAAGCGCCGGGTCAAGCCGCCCAAAAGAGAACGGGAACCCGACGTACACAGCCGCTATATGCAGTCCAAATGTAGACATGTAAGAAAATATGCATGCAGTCTACTATGATACCTGTTTATGTTTAATTAAATATGTTTTTAGTGTGAAAACATGTCTCTAAATATAGATATATATATATATACACATATATAAATATAAATATATATATATATATATGGCGAGAGAGAGAGAGAGAGAGCGAGAGAGAGATGCAGAAGTATTCTTTTCTGCGTCAGTGCACCTACCAGCGCACACTGAATATTCTGCAAAAGCCTATGCAGTGATGAACTATGATTGCATCTTGTGGTCTCTCTGTCTATCAATAGAAGTAGATAGAAGTATGACAAACCAGTGATCTCAAATGACAAATGGCGACGCAGTTTGGGCAGTTCTCAGCTGCAAACGGTTTCAAAGAATTGTTCCAGGTCATTCTCCAGCTTGATGGCCTTGTTCACCTCAACAGAAGGCACCAGGTCACGACTTGCCAACAGCTCTCCCAGTACCCACGCGACCCGCCTGGATGGAAAAACTGATGCCCGGCTGGGAAGCTAAGGCATTGCCATAAGCTGCCAAAGGTGCTGCCTTAGCAAGGTGAGTAGTGAGGTGTGAGGTGAGTAGGTATTCACCAGATAACATGTCATAAGCAAATACAATATATTCAAGAGTATTCAAGCATGTTGTGAATATTTTGTGATGATTAGATACAGTATATTCAGGTTTATTCCAGTATGATATTGACTTGTAGTATTGTTTCTTCATGTAGTCGTGGGCGGTAGTTCCTGATGAATTCAATTCTCTTTCGCCTGGTTCTTGGGCAAATCCTCCCCTCGTTTTGCAAATACTTGATGCCCTACTACATGCATTTGATGCCACCACACGATGGGGAACCGCGTTCACTTCCACTTAGCACATGGGTGCAGCCGTGTTTCGTGGACCCCTTGGAATCCTCAGGTGGTCTGTCATGATGATCCCTCTAATGACGAGGACCAAGATAAGTGTAATCCATTCTCTTAGAATTGCCATTTGCCATTAACCTGTGCAAAAATTGCACATGTTCAACACACTTGGATTCTGTTTTCAAATGTCCTGCTACGCGCAAGCTCTCAAACAGCAACACAAAACTAGATGAGGGTCAGGAACAACCATGCAAATCATCACTATCGATAACGTCCTGCAGGTGCAGCAAGAGCCTGTCAAGTTGTAACATGCCTTCCTTTGAAAGGTCTTCTAGCAGTTCCTATTAGTACAATGGGTTGCTTAACATCCTAAACCATCCACATCAACTTGGCTAAAATAGCTGGTACTGCTTTGTACCGCTTAGTACTCTTTGATGATCTTGATGATGGTTCATGATGTTTCCTTAAACACCCAAACAGGCTCGACAAAGTGGACAACCAAGGACCCCCAACGGCCAACTTCGCCGGGCTCCGGGCCAGGTCGACATGTGGCAGGAAATTGGTGGCCACCACACCATGCGGCCGGAGCAAACCCGCTGCCAAGGCTTCTGCTAAGCCTTCGTCCCTGCGATCGGGTGTGTCGGGGCACAAGGAAACCCACAGAACAAGAAGCACTGCCTTGGACATCCTTGGACCGGCAAAGTCGATCATTTTCAGAGATTTTCACCATGTTTAGATTTGAAAACGGAATCAAATCATGCAAAGTGTTAACCATCTTTACACTTACCATGGACCGATACTTCCCTGAAACTTTCGATGAGCGCATACAAGATCATACAAGCACATTTATTCTGCCCTAATATCCCGAACTTGTTGGACTCACACCATCTGCGTACAGACTGAGAAGATTTCAAAGGATTTCACGGTTTGACACTAGAAGACCACTCGAGCCATGCAAAATAGCTTATAATATCCCATCATGTCAAAAAGTTGAACATTGAATTTGCGGGCACTGGATAATGATTCATGATATTCTCAGTTGTTTTTTGGAGAAAAACGGCCAACCCTCAACACAACAGGACAAGCAAGTGGCAGCTGTGTTTGACGTTGCTGTGGAGTTAACGTACCCGTTGAAGGCACAGGATGCCACAGGTGTTGAGGCTACTCTGCAGTGAACTAAGGCACTGTGCTGTGTCCATTGTGGCAAAGATCAAATAGAGCTACCATTGGGACATGGTATCGTGAGTAGACTGGCTGATTTGGGAATGTTTATTTTTGATCCACTATTGAGAATTCAGCACTTCATAAAGGGTGGCAAGTAGCCTAGTAGCTTGATTCCTCAACTATTGAAAGGTTGTTTGGATCATTGTTCTTGCAATGATTTTGAATGTTGCTATGCTCTCAAATAACGGATGATGACTGGTAGAACAGCAAGAGCAGGTGGAAGAATTCGGGCAAACCTCAAGTCACCAAGCAAACATGTTATCCCGATGTATCCCGGATCATCCAGCTTTGTTTTTGAAATGCATGTAACTCAAGAACCGTTGAGTACAAAACAAGTGTTTCAGGCATGACGGCGAGCACAATAAATATGGTGCCTTTGTTTTCGCTTGATGTCCATCCTGTGAAGGTCTTGTTCAATGTTGACTCCATTCATGGAGGGACCCGGTTGGAATTCTCACGCCTGCTCCACAAAGCAGCAGGAACGTTGCCATTTGGCTCGTAGGCATCGACTAGAACCTAGGCTTAGGGGTGTGGCCAGCGAGTGGAATCTCAACTATCCCAAATGAACTGATCCGATCTATATACACTTACCAAATCTAGCCATGTACATGTATATTTATATGTAAATATATATATATATATATACAGATATATATATATATATATGTATATATGAGTATTTATTGGTTTATATATGAGTATTTATTCATTAATATATATATATACATATAAATGATTACCTCATATATTGTACTTTTCTGTCTAAACATCAACATGCAGTCAACCAATACCATCCTTTACAAATAATTCTGGCATGCCCTTCCATATCTCTGCTCCAGTCTTAGTTCGTTCCGCATTGCCTGCCCGTGACTGCTGAGGAAGCCCAAAACCTATTGCCTTGGGGCCAACAAACCCAAGTTTTGACTGGTCTGGTCTGGTCAGCCAAATTGAGGTGACTCATAGACTCATAGGCATCCTCTTGTACTCGCTAGTTCAGACTTATTTCTGTATTGAATTATCGCATATACTTACGTAAGTAGATTGCACATGATAATTGGTGGCAACCGCAATTGGATCTGTTTTTGTATGATTATATAATCTGTTGAAACGTTTGAAACATATCATTCTACATCTATAAGTGCATACTCTCGCTAGAATACACACACACTATACAAACACTGAGGGTACATATGTACACTATAGCATATGCAGTCACGTGAAAGGATGCAGCATGATCCAACTCTTCAAACTGATCACCACGACTAGTGCACTGCTGAGTGGGTCGGCCATGGAAAGTGCACCGAGAAACGGCATCGTAGAGACCCTTCTCTTTGGCTTCTTCTGCCTGCGTGTCCCAGGTCGGAGATGCCAGGATTCTCATGGGTCATGGCGACAGGTTGATCCGTATTTGAGGCAGTCCCCCAATGTCTTGGCCACAACGAACAGGACTCCAACATGAACGTTTTGGGCAACGTGTGACATCGGAACGGATGGATACCAAATAAGCGGATTATTTACTAGCCTGGGAATTAGGTCACAACTTGCCAAAGGGAGCCTGTTCCTCGACAGCGCGCTTTGCATACGTTGCTCCGTCCTTGCCATCAAAGCATTGCAGTGTCCCAACAACAAAAGAATCTTCAGGCATCCCGTGCCTGCATGTCAAGATGATTTGAATTGACTCTATCTGCACGGCATTTCATCACGGAGTCCGACGAGATCCGATGTAAAAACGTGGAACGGACCACAGCTGCACCCCGCTGGCTGCGACTGACAGGCCTCCTGAATGACTTTGAGATTTGGTCGCTCGGAAAAGCCCATGCCCTCGCTGCCAGACATGGATAGGCAACCCCAAAGCAGCATTGACCAATCCGAGAATCTTTGCTCCGCTGTGGCTTCAAACCATAGATAAGCCAGCACAAAATACATTAATTGTAGTCCATAGTCACTGCCAGCTACTTTTATCAATCAACTATCAACCATGTTTTTCCTATTGCTCAACCAGCACTGAAATGGTGATCAACAAACTTTCAAACACAAACAAATCACCATCTGAGCCTCTTAGGGTAATCCGTTCCGTCACGAAACCGGTGGCTTCAACAAGGTAACCACTGGGAACCATCATATTGTTGGGGGTAATTACGTCGCTTGTGGCCAGCCCAGCAATCGTTATCTTGCGGCTGAGTTTTGAGAGGGATACTCTACTTAATCGGCCATCAAATTTATATACTGCCAAACAACATCAAGCCAGATAGAAAAGACAACCTGAATTATCCATTTGGGAGTATCAAATTATGATTATGCCAACCAAACAGTGAAGCCAACTCATCTTGAATTATCCATCGCATACTCCCTCAGTTCCTACGTTTCCATTTGCATCGCAAAAGACATGGCTTCAGCAACACATCTTGACCTGGAGCCACTTAAGTACGTTCACAATATTCATATCTTTTTACTGCTAAGCAATTTACCTAAATGGATCCAAATGGTCCATGTTTTATACAGCATAGGGAAATCGCATAACCATCCCAACAGCCATGCAGTTGGGTTTTTATCGCTAAGCAGGCAACCATCAATGTTGGGGGTGCACCACAATTCATGAGTACAACCACTTCTGCCCGTTACCCCCATTCTAGCTGAGATGCAGCCATACGCATGCATATTGTCAACATGTTATGTTCACTACTGTTGGGATGATTTGTCTATCAATTTCTTCCTTCTGAACGGCTGTCCCCTTCACAAATGCAATAAATTTTTAAAACAGCCACCAAGAATTACATACACCAATAATGTCAGCAGTATCCAAATCGAATCTGTGATATGCAATCCCCAAAGAGAAAGCAGCAACCTCTCCGCAGGTCGCTGCGTTTTGCCTTCTTTGCAGCATGGATCACCTGAGAGTTGCCACAGTGAGTACTAGGGTACCAGTGCTTAGTTCGTACTCACATCAATGAATGAATGTCTCGCAAAACGAAGTTGTGCATGTCCACAAATGACGGTGCACAGAAATGGATGATTCGCTAATCAAACTTGTGATTTTGGGATGCTTGGGGTGTCCACCATGCATGAACTGATCCAATAATGTGAGGTATATGAAGGACTGAGGCCACCCCTCACTGCAATCAGCTGAACTACCATCTGTTCAAAAGCAGTTTGTGGAAATACAATCAAGAAGCTGATGATTGTTTCAGGATGTAATCAACCATCGATCTGAATATGATTTGACATGGCGATGGTTGGTCTGTAGTTCATGATCTATTGATGAGTGCGAGCCATAGTTGATTGTCACTGACGATCATTCGCTGCTTACTCCTTCTTAAGTATGAAATAACCATGATCATCAGCGACAATCACATATCTGAAATAACCATGACCATATTAAGGCCCATCATATTAGTATAAAATACACCCTCAAGAACCATGATCATTCATCATTCCATTCTCACGGGATCTCGCGGGTATCAACTATCCAAAATCCTTTACTACAAATTGGTATGATATATCTTCATTGTTGAGCATCCTACATCATTTCTAATTAATAATGACATCACCATGATTTATCATCAATTGTGGCCCATTGTAGCCATCGTGTATAGCCTTTACATATGGCCAATTGATTGACAATTGTCAACCATCATTAAGCATGCTTACCTACTGCTAATCTGGTAGTTCACCATCATTGACCATTACAGTAACCATTCTTCATTCCGCGCTCAGGCTCCGGCAGTGGGTTCCAACTCTACAACATCCACGTGACAGTGCGGCAAACCTTCTGCGATGAATGACCTGGGTATGGTGGCCACGGCGAAGTCATGGTGCTTATGTGGTGACCAGGTGACCACAATGCATTGGTGATGGTTGGTTGTAGCACTTTGACGGGTATATGACCATAGTCAGCACTGGTAGCACCTATATACCCAGTACCATAACCATGGATGTAAGCCATAGGTATCTCTATATACCCTTCTTCGTTGGCTGTTCCTGGATGATCTACACATCCAATCTTGCCAAACACAAACGACCTCCAGACGGTGCTTCGCGACTTGGACACTGGCGGGACGGAACCACCACCAAGGCCAATGCACAGGATACGCAGTTGCTCCTGTCGCCATGACGCTACTCCCCCTGGTAGCAGCATCAAACCATGTGAATTGGACGTGTTTTGCGACAGTCGGCATGATAGTGCTGCATCCTTTCCAGGCACAAATTCGTTCCGCAAGGGGTATTGTCACCTACTATGTAATTTGGGAAAAGTAGTGACTCCTAAACATGGGCTTGCTCTGATGATTGCCAATCCAAAAAACCCGAAGCCAATAGTCAGCCTTTTGTTATATAAAAGGTCTTCGGATAGTTTAATTGATGAACAACATGCATTATCATCCTCACCATCATCATCACCATCTCCATCTCCATCATCATCACCATCACCATCACCATCATCATCACCATCATCATGAGCATCACCATCTCCATCACCATCATCATCACCATCCCCATCACCATCACCATCATCATCATCATCATCACCATCATCATCACCATCTCCATCACCATCATCATCACCATCTCCATCACCATCATCATCACCATCTCCATCGCCATCATCGTCACCATCATCACCATCATCATCATCATCATCATCACCATCTCCATCACCATCATCATCTCCATCACCATCATCATCACCATCCTCCTAAACATGGGCTTGCTCTGATGATTGCCAATCCAAAAAACCCGAAGCCAATAGTCAGCCTTTTGTTATATAAAAGGTCTTCGGATAGTTTAATTGATGAACAACATGCATTATCATCCTCACCATCATCATCACCATCTCCATCTCCATCATCATCACCATCACCATCACCATCATCATCACCATCATCATGAGCATCACCATCTCCATCACCATCATCATCACCATCCCCATCACCATCACCATCATCATCATCATCATCACCATCATCATCACCATCTCCATCACCATCATCATCACCATCTCCATCACCATCATCATCACCATCTCCATCGCCATCATCGTCACCATCATCACCATCATCATCATCATCATCACCATCTCCATCGCCATCATCATCTCCATCACCATCATCATCACCATCTCCATCACCATCTCCATCGCCATCATCGTCACCATCATCACCATCATCATCATCATCATCATCACCATCTCCATCGCCATCATCATCTCCATCACCATCATCATCACCATCTCCATCACCATCACCATCATCATCACCATCTCCATCGCCATCATCGTCACCATCATCACCATCATCATCATCATCACCATCTCCATCGCCATCATCATCTCCATCACCATCATCATCATCATCACCATCACCATCACCATCATCATCATCATCATCATCATCATCGTCATGACCATCACCATCTCCATCACCATCATCATCATCACCATCATCGTCATGACCATCACCATCTCCATCACCATCATCATCACCATCCCCATCATCGTCATCGTCATCGTCATCATCATCATCATCATCATCATCATCATCATCATCATCATCATCATCATCATCATCATCATCATCATCATCATCATCATCATACTCCTCTCCCTTGCTGAACGGTAGTGACCGTGTTACAACTTCACGTGGTTGAGAAATAATCTCCATCCATAAAGCCAAAAGCGAATGACTCTTCGATGCTTAGACTTGAAGCTGTGATCAAAGTTCGTAGTGAATTGTGAATCAACTTCTGCAAAGTTGAAACCAAGGAATGGTCACCGTCATCATGGTGATCAGTCAACTTCCGCGCAAGTTTTAAAAACAACTCACCCTGCTGCGGAAACAGGAAATGGTCAAAACAAAACACACATGTGCGTACCAAAATGACTAGAAAAAGGTGCCAACGAAACAAGTTGACTGGAATAAGCAAACGCAATTTGTGTATAATATACACAAATATTTTAGCTAAGTGTGAAGTACATGTTGATGTTTGGTGATACATCCACACACCCAGGCTGTCCAGGCAGCAATTACCTATCATTTCGTGTTTGAAGCCATTGCCCACTAAGATCCTTATCATTGGTCATTTTCTTCATTTTTCTCTTTGTGGGGATAGGAACCAACAAACAAACTTCATCAGCCGCATCCACCGCTGGAATCCGGAGGCAGGTCGGTGCTCCTTGCCCTTCCTCTGGGGAGGCAGCACTGGTGCCCCAACCAATGCCAGCGCACTGAGCACCACAGTGGCAAAGGACTGACGGAGAGCGGATCATATGCGACCCAGCTGGGGGACTTTAATCAGAACAAGCATGAAATGAAGCGACCTTCCAGTAAGACCATGCCAAGCCATGGTGACTTTTGGGATTCTGAAACAAAAAAATGCTGCTTTTGTTTAAGGATTTTTCAAGGTTCAAGAATAAGCCCTGCAGAGTTGCAAAGTCCAGGTCTCCACATCTCAAAAATGTTGACTGATCCGCCATGTCCGTAGTGAAGGAATGAGTAGTGCATATAACTTGAGGAATTTGGTGACTCAATCTATGACCTGCTGTCAACATCGTCATCCAAACCATACAACGAAGAAGACCCAAACTATCATCACACTACATCATCCTACAACTTTTACTGATTCATGAGGTACAACTGCTTAATTAGTCATTATACGTCGGTTCAAGCAAATCCCTTTGCTTTCTGGCTCTCTAATTATCTAAATCCATCAGAAAACTGTTGCCTGTTGCCCTTCCGTAATCATATCACGATTGTCATGGGTCAATGATGCATAGTAGCACCCTCATTGGTACTATTTACAAGCTGTTGGTGTCATCTATTTGCTTCAGAACCAATGATCTGAATATGCAACGCGGTCACACCCACAAAATGTCTCCAAATGGCATTGGGTACCCATTGGCTTTGTCTATAAATACCAGTGTTGGGGTACCCATACACTATTGTATGGACATGCCACATACCAACTTCCTATCAAATATGTAAGATTGTTTGAACCAATTCGACTATATATCCCAAATAGGCGATTAACTGACATATGTGTGCCAGAAAAGAGTAAATGTATAATGACAGCAACAATACAAGTAGATTGATAACACATAGTGTTAATAGTCATCAATTCAACAGCATACTATGCTAACAGTACAATTAGTGTTAGTTCAATAACACACACACTGCTTGTCCATCAATCCACTGCCAACGGCATGCCGACTTGGCACAGCAACGACCCATCTCCGCATAGCCTTGGTGTATGCCAAGGGTACCACAGCACCTGCGAGCAACGGCGCAATCTTGAGACCTGGGATGAGCTAGGACCTCGCACCTGCCACAGACTTATCGACACCTGGGTTTGTGCCAAAAGAGGGTACCATGAGCCCCCAAAACCCTAAAAAAGGTAGGTTAGTACCCTCCAAAATATGGGTCATAACCTATAAAAATGATGGTTTTTGGGGCCAAGGGTAATCAATAACTCATCAAAAAATGATCATTTCATGAGAAAACCATGAGTTTTCTGGGGTGCCATTATTTTGGCACATACCCACCTATCCACTCAAGTGTGGTTGTACCGGTCTTGGCCAAAGCGAAGATCCCCCGGGAAAACCCTTCATGGCGAGCCTCGCATCTTGGCGAGCTCACTATTTGGAGACACGATCACCTGTGGCAGGTTGCTGGAATCGGACTGTCCAAAGTTCTGGTCCAATGGGAAACTGGCTTTCACGGTGTAACTCATCTCTTCGCCAAAATGGTGACATGGGTATTTATCAAAATAGGGGACTCCCAAAATCATTGGTTCACGATCATTCTTAACAATAAACCAACCATACTTTGGGGTCCCCTATTTTGAGAAACCCCCAAATGGATCCAAATGGTTCCAAGCAAAATCATCAAAATCACTGTGTAGGAAACAAGATGAAACAGGCAAGAACCGAACAAATTTGCCAAGATGATGGCGGAAGTTGTGGCTCACTAGCGGTTCCCCCGGGCTCCCGCTGGGTCCACAAGCTCACCCTGTGCCTTTGTGACGCTTTGGATCAAACCTCCACTTTGGAGAAATCGTAAGCAGCGCCACTCCTGTAGCACAAAGGGCCCTTCAGTTTCTCTACGAATCACCACATTTTACTATGATCATTGTGATCATCAAGCTCTGGTCTTTGTGATCGTGAGTGATTGTGGTTGAATTTGGCTCGTTGTTTTAGATTCACTATTGTCGCTGCTGTATACGGCTGATGGTGCTGCTGTTGATGTTCATGTTGTCCTTTGAGCTTGTCGAGTTTTGTTGATTTCAGCTGCTGTTATGCTGTTTACATTATTGATGCTCTTGTTGCGGTGGCTGTCGCAGTGTGCTTGTTTTGTGGCTGTGACCGTGATTCATGCTGTTCTTGTTGGTTTTACCCTCGTTGTTTAGCTCATCCCCACTGTGGGTACGCCCATCATCATCAGCATCAATAGCAGTCGCAAAGCCTAAAACATCTGGTTGCACTGCTTTCTACAAGTTAGGATGTATACCTGCTATCTTAAACGCAACTGGCTGATGTTGACACATACTCAATTGGTTGCATTGTACCCAGAAAAATCAGGGCCTGACATCATGGCACAACATGGAAAAGGCAACGAACCACGACAAAGCACTAAACCGGGTACAAGACACACCCCTGCACATTACATTTCACAACGCTACTCTATGCCAAATTACATCAATTGCGTCACATCGTTTTAAACACATACGTACCATGTACATGCATGCGCATTAAAAGCCAATCACACTACTTTCCTGGGGGGGACTCGGCATTGTTCCCACTAAAAAAATGAACAATTGAACAAGGCTGGCTGACGGCATTTTTGGGGTATTGCATTCAATGAAATTCTATGGGCCATCTCCTTCAGCATCTGACGATGGATCAGCAGCACAAAATAGCACAAGGCCATTGCTTGTGATGTTTTCCGCAAAGACAAGCTGTACGAGGATAGCTTAAAATACACAGTGCTAACCCTGTATACCTACATTTTATTCAAGACATAAATGGAGCATTAATTAACATATATGTATATATATATATGTATATATATGTATATATATGTATATATATACACGCTCATAGTCGGTACATGTTCATCAGGAATTGGTTGGTCTATGTCAATCCTATGACGTGGCTTGCAATGGTAGAACAGCCTGATTTCTCAATACCCTAACACTGATATTTTTTCTTTGTACCGGCTGCAGAATACCTTCTAACGACACACCTGCCCATGTAACCTGTTGTATGTCAAACATCCTTGATTAACATCAACTGCTTCTACGCACCATTGCTACCTGCTGGTTCCAAGTTGTTTACCCAATACTTCAAACTTGGGAACAACCAGTGGGCTTGATGCGCTGGAGTCTCTGGTGACTCTAGTGATGAATCCCTTAGCTTTATAAGAATGAACGATCAGTGCACCGTATTCGCTTTATAGTTGTGCTTTCTGGTTGCTTGAATCCACATCCATCCATGAGTTGTTGATACCAAGAACCAGCCAACCTATCAATCAACCCACCGGTTGTGCACCACCCGTTGCTTGTTGCTCCTCGAAGGAACCCAAGGGAGATCCCAGCGGTGCAGTCTTTTCGGAGGCCGTATGAGCTGTAACCTGGAGTCGCCAGCACCAAGAAGTAGTGCTGGGAGAGCTTAGTCCACTATTTCTATCATGGTACTATTGCGGTACTGTTATAACAGTTATAGCAGTTATAACTATTTCTATCATGGTACTCTTACAACAGTTATAACTGTTATGGGAGATTATGTCTCTATAACTATCTCCAATATATCTATGATAGTCTCTATTAGTTTATGCGTCTGGGGAGATTAGAAGTGTTGTGTGAGAGATGGTGCTTTCTTAAAATAGGGAACCCCAAACAATGGTTGATTTATTACTATAAATGACTATTAATGGATGATTTAGGGGTATCCCTATGGCTTGAGAAACACTTAGATGGTTTCAGATTACAAATAAACACATAACTGTCATTTCCAAACGTTTCCAACTCTCTTGGCCTTGGAGCAGCTGTTCAAAGGCCTTGGATGGTCTCACGGTGTCTGGAAATTCTTTCTGTGGCAAATCTGGGGCATGTAAATTTTAGATTCATTAGATCGTTAAATCTGGGATCTGATCAAACATGTCTGCATCTTAAATGTTGAACATGTCTTTCCTTTACTCCGTTCGAATGTTGCGTCGGGCAAGTTCACAGTTACACATATCATTTCCAACAAAAGCAGCAAACTAATCAGAATTACAACCAACCAACAGAAAGCAATCTTTAAGCAAATTCCATCAAACGAACAGCTTCTGAACAACTCGAATACAAACAAACTACTTCAATTTACTTCCGAAACTGTTTTGTCGCCTTCTCCTCCTCGTTATCACCCCCTGAAGGTCCAGAAGTCCCTTTGTGTTTGTTTTCGTATTCCTTTGGTCATTCTAAGCTAACCACCTCAGAACCGGCAACCACTTAGCTTGTATCATCACACCAGGTATCCATTATGACCTACTCATCAAATCTTGCCTCACTGTCCTGCACATTTCCGTATGTCGTCTTTCTACTCCCGAGCAAACCAAAGAAGGCCCAAAATCAACACCTGTATATCATGACAAAAGTTCATCCTTAGTTTCAATCACAATAGACGTGTGTTGAGAAGAAGGAAGCACCTTCTGCTCCCACAAATACAAACAGTAACAGGTCCAGATATCCATCCTCACAGTCTCACAGTGCAGTGCTTTTGACATTCCTTCTAAACACCTATCTTTGATATTGATGCTATCGCTTGATTGGGCCACATGGTGGGGAAATCACAGGCTATGACAGCTACGGTTCCACTGGTGGTCCTTCGAAAAGCACCAGCGACCGCCGTCCTCACCTGCAAAGTTCCACCGTTGTCCAAGGGCAACTCCAGAACCAACTGAGGCCACTGTGACGGGAAAAACCCCGGTGGTCGGAGCTCTTGGGCCAGGGCTAGCCAGTGAAGCATCTTTTTTTGGTGGTGGCTAGCTGGCAACTGGTTATCAAAATAGCTAGTGGTAACCCATAAAAATAGTGTGATTACCAGTGAAGCTGGCAACTGTGGCTGGCCGTAATCAAAATACTGTGTTTTCTTCAAGGCTAGTGATGGACAGCTAATCCGCAGGTTCAAACCTTCCAAACAATGTAACTTTAGGTCAAGCACGTCCTGATAGGGAAACTGCTTGGCTTCCACACGGTCCCAGGAGCAAAGTACCTGGTCAGTTGCAGAGATTCGAATTGCAAACCTGAGGCAGTACCAGTGACAGGAATTGACAAAGGTTGCAAGATGAGAGAAGATCAAAGCAAGACATTTCTGACCCTTGTCACTGGTCCCCTACCTGTAGCAAGCCATGGGCTTTATGACATTTTTTGGGTTGATAAATGGTATCCCAAAAACCACCCACAAATGATCATCAAAAAGTAGTGATCACCCTTTTTGTGGAACCAGAAACTTGGGGGAGCTAGACACATTTGGAAACCTAACATTTATGGACCCAAATTTGTAAACTTGAAGGCTTCATTACACCAATGTACACCGTACATTTCAAGTGCTCCCACAGTGCCTCTTTGAACACCCACGGCTTCGCACTACACTTGCAAACCACTTGTACCCCGCAGGATGCACCGTAGACCACCGCTACTTATGGAGGGTTGCAGTTTGAAGCATTGCGAGGCAAGACCAAGACATGTCGCGCACTCGTTGATCAATTCCTGTCTTCCAGGATCCGCCGTGTTTGAAGAGGAAGTAGATCGACGGTACTGCGAGGGGCGAAGCCAGGCGGAGGTATGGAAACCATGAGAACGGCATCACTAATTGGCTTCCATTCCTATGGGCTTGCTACCCCTATGGTGACTGCGCTTCCGCAGTTGTAAGGATGATGTTTAACTTCATGCTTTATCATGTATGGACACATCAAAAAATGGCTTCTCATACCTTGTCATCATACCATACGATCGATACGACCAACTATCAACTTATGCAATGTCAGCACGATGTGCAGCTGTGCCCATGCTACCCCACCCAGCAGTTGGTGTCGTCCAACTGTTGGCTTCTGCACAAATTCGATTCATTTCAGAAAGTGGACCAAGGATAAGGGTACATTGGCATGTCCACAAGTGAACCAGCGACAAGGGTACATTACTAGAGTCCTTCAAACCACCGCAATACCTTTGAGCAAATGGATCTGGATTAGGAATTGCGAACCGGAAGTTAATGACAACCACTATAAAAAAAAGGTCCATGTGGAAACATGATCAAAAGTTGGCTCCTTTGCCTCTCATTGGTGCCGAAAAACAAAATGGCACAAGAGCATTGTGTGGAATGAATGCTTGACCATGCTCGACCTACCATGTCCTACGAAACAGGGACACAGATGGACACAGGCTAATTTGCACCCTTGCAGTCAAGAGTGGGCTTGGGAGTCAGCAAGCCCAATCCATCCTGGCTTCAGCCCAGAAGATAAACAGAGTGTACATGTGCTCCTTAACAAGATCGACAGGTGTCAATCATTCTGAGCCATGGCTAGCCGTGTCGAAGAATTGTTTAACGTTATCAACATTTGTCGCCAACCATGGTCAAACCACTGCGCTTTGTTGGTGTAGGACTCCTGACGCCGAGATTGATGCAATTTTTGTACGGCTGGCAGCATGTCAGTCAGCCATGGAAATGCACATCAAACAAATGTCGAAAACCTCAAGCTACACAACTATATATACTGACTCAGATTTGACAGCGCCAAAAGTTGTTGCATTCCGGCTCCAAGAAAACATCTCGATAGAGTTGAAGAGACTTGATCTATCTGATAATGTCTGATACCTCCCAAGCGCGTATGATATGGGCGCATCATTGATGTATATAATTACGATTAATCATACTGCATTCAAGCATACAGATACGGACAATTGGGTTTTAGACGCTTCAAAGGTGCGCAAATGCAACCTCATGAAGGATCCTCTAGTGGACCTTTGCCAGGCCCTCACTGGGCAGCATCATTGGCTGCCAGGCATTGCGGCCTACAGGGAGGGCATCCCATGGTTGCAACATCGGCATGGCTATCATCGTCACAGCATCACAAGTACAAGCACAACTATCACGAGTGACAACCGAATCACCTTTAGCATGAGGAATTTCTGACATTCTCAGCTCCCCGAAAAGAATAGAACTGCTACCGCTTCAATCGGCGCCTCTCGCACATCTTTCTCTCTTCCAATGGGAATTCCTAAGCAAAACCATGTGAAACCATCCCGTCCAATCTACCAAATTTCTTCGCTAATGCCTGTATTTGTTCACATATGTAGTGTTCAATGTTCATGATCGTGTTCACATGTGATCACATGTTCGGCACTGAGGCAGTAACCACTTTGCACTGACTGGCCAAGGGTGTCATTTTTCGTACCTTGGCGACGTCTCAGAACACCCCCTTGAAACGCCGTGGAAACCAAAGTCCCAGGCTGGGAACCTCAACCTGGTTGGCCAATGATTCTCGCAAGCCCAGTACAACCACAATGACATAAGGTTATCATCAAGCTGATAACTCATAGCCACCATAATCATTGATAACCATGTTGTCATTCAACACAATTGATCATTGAACAAAAAACAACATATGCACGCACACACATTCTTCAACCAACAGCTCGCCAAAGTTCACATCGAACATAGAGCCATCATCAGTGGATATCAGCGGTGTGTGTGCGTATGATATATATCTGATATCACCAAATCTGTGTGATAATACGTGGCATAATGGATAAATGAGCCGCAGCATCTGTGCGCAACAATATCGCACTATGATTTGGCCGTCACAGGTGGTGCGCCGATTCGCTCCAACTTGGACGGTGTTCCAGAGCCTCGTCGGCTTTGTTGCTCGTCACATAACAAGGTATGATGATGTCTTGTGTAATACACGTGAATCCAGGTCTATCTGTGAGACAATATCCTGAACTGGCAAGATTGAGATGTTAGATGATAGGCGAGTGACGCACACCAAAATATATCCTGAACAAATTACATGTCAACATTGAGATGTTAGATGATAGGCGAGTGACGCACACCAAAATATACCAATCCGCATCAATCCGCCATGTATCCTGGCAAGTATTCTCAGATGCTGTATGACATTCTATCTGGCTTACATACTGGCGGTCTGCCCGTGATATTTTCTGGCATATCCTCTGCCGTTCGATCTGGCATATCTTCTGATATTCTACCTGATTCTATATGGCGTATCTTCTCGTATTCTTCCTTGCATTCTTCCTTGCATTCTTCCCGGCATTCTTCCTGTCTTCTGACTTTTTGTTTACTGGCATTCTATCTGGCATATCTTCCGACACTATTCTTATTTTCTGGCGTGCTCTCCGGCGTATCTTCTGGCATTCTGGGTTTGGGTCCGGTGGTGCCGCGGTCTGGGGCTTGGAGGAAGACGGCGCGGAGGCGGCGACAACTCACATGAAACAAGCCTCACCTGGCACAGTCTCTATGATTCTGACTGTCACGTGGAGCGAATCCCCAGGTCCACACCAAAGTCGGCTAAATATTCTCAAAATAACTGGTTTTGTTCGATGTTGGCATTCCCGTTGCCTTGATTACACATATGAATGATCATTTACCATGATAATATTCCAATTTCAATTCCTATCGTCCTTGTGCAAAGCAAACATGTTGAATTGTTCACGACACCCAGCTCCGCCCTTGGGCCCTCGCCCTCGTTCGATGGCCCGAGCCGCAGGTGACGCTACATGGTCCTGGGTAGCCATGGCTGGTGAACTACAGGAGACAGGGCAAACGAAATCAAGATGACTAGTGCAATAGTTGATATACAGTAGTCCCAAAATCAAGAAGACAGTGCAATGCGAAATCCTGATGTTGATTTATTTTGGGACTATATCGACAAAACACAAATTCTGTCAACATTTTGATTGATTTTGGGAATATACCGACCAAACAGATATCCTGTTAATATTTGGATTGATTTTGGGAGTATACCGACGAAACACACATCATGTATTGTCCTGTTAAGATGTTGATTAATGTTGGGAGTAAAGCGACAAAACACATATCCTGTCAATATGTTGAATGATTTTGGAAGTATCCCAACACAAACATATCCTGTTCACATGTGGCTTGATTTTGGGAATATACTAATAAGTTGTATCATGGTTTATTGTTCATTTCCCCCTCTTGAGAAGTAAAGTCCTTGTGCTTGACAGTATTGTATGGCCCATCATAGAACTAATCGAAAACGAATCAACATAATTCTGACGGACGTATCTAACATCAATCACATTCAACCATATATTCAATCAAATTCAATGACCATGATTTGGGATTCAATTAATCTATGCATCGGGGATGCGTCAAATCCAATGAAGTGGACTGAAAAACACCTCCTTGCGTGGCCACGAAACACTCAACGTGATCAGCCAAGGGACCCCAGGACGACCAAGATGACCTCGGACGTCGCATGCAGAAACGCCATCAAATGCGTTGGACTGAACGGCAATGCAATGCGCAACAATCAACCAACACCTACTAACAGGGAATATTTTTTGTTATTTTTTATTTTTTAAAACACAAAATTATTTACTAACACGAATCAACATAACCAACCAATAAAGCACGGGACCAGCCATCAATTCAGGAGATTCTGACACATCTCGGCGTCCGGCAGAAAGTCAGCGACTTTGACTGTTGCGCATGGCTGGACGTCCGAAAGATAAACGTACCTGAGTTTGGCACCAGAACAACCACAGTCTGAGACGCACTTAGATCATCTTCGATCAACATCAAAGTCTGTGCTATGGAATTCCTTGCTTCGTCCCTTCAAGGTCCTGGAGTCGCCTGGAAAATCACAGCTAGACGAAACCACCATTTGGGTCTGTCCAAGAAACGCGGCATCCCTCACCTGTAATTTCACAGGCATCCCATGGCATTGCATCGTATTTCCAACACATTTTGACTTGGATGACTTCGGGTGAATTGGGATTTTCCAACAAACTGTTTCGCGCATAGTATTGCCTTCCACAAGCAACTACTATAGTACTACCCCCAATCGTCTATGTCCCACAAACAGCTACTATAGCTGTTACAGTTGTCGGGATCCCTGGCCTGCGGTCAGGACCCACTTGGCACTCTCGATAAGCTTCATGAAACCTGATCAGCTGTGCCATGCAGGGGCGCATGTTTGCAGGTGATTCCCAATGACATGTTGGGGACTTTATTCATCCACCGAGACGACGCAACGTTATGAAATTGTTTGCACTCACTGCCATTCATTATTGGTAAAAAGTGTGCAAGGACTGACCTGAGACAATGTTAAACCCTATCTTTGCGATTCGAAAGTCCAAAGTATGAATATCCTCGAGTAGATGGCTCAATATCACTCGTTCGACCATACCAATAGTCAAGTGATCCGATTGTTGAACATGGACATTGCATGTTCTCGAGGATTATTATGCATACTTCGCGATGAAGAACTGAAGCATGATGGTACCTACTCTAAAAGGCCTGAAAGGATTCGATTTACATCGATTTACAACATTTGGCTATGGCCATATATCTGCACCCTCCTTTGACAGGAGCAGTGAAAATACTAATAAATCATCTATATAACATTGCGTGACCCCAAGGCCATATAAGGCCATCAAGTCATGATTCCAGGAAGCAAGGATCAATGTTTGGAAAACCATCGATGCTACCACCAAGCCGCTCACCTTCGATGCCGATGCTTTTCTCCACCACATGGTGAACAAGAATCCGACCATGAGCTCCTGACAACCCGGAGGTGGTATGTCCACGGTGGCTTGCTGGGCGGCTCCAAATGAGAAGCAGATTGTGCGCGGTCATCATCACTGTCATAACTGGATGATGCGTAGCCTTGTGCCCAAATACTACAGCACAGTATCTGTGCTTCTGCTTGTTCTCGTTTGAAACATCTTGTACATGATTTTACTCGAAAGAGATTGAAACGTTGCTTCTTGCTGTCCCTTTTTGCTTAACTGAACAAAGTAGATGTTCATGCGATGTCCCTGGAAGCCAACGGATCCGTAAGTATCGCCCATCGTCACTGTAAGATTTGCACGTCCGTCTTAGCTGCAGTTCTTCCCACTCCACACATTTTTGTCGGTACCTGTTGGCATCTTGATTCATATCCAATATGATGTTCTCTGAAAATAGGGAACCGTCAAATCATCCTTTACTATTCATTTATAGCACTAAACCAACCATTTTTATCTTTTCTTGGGGGTACCCCTATTTCAAGATAACTTAATTGAGAACCCATCAGGTGTTTTCCTTATACTCTCCACACAGCTCATGCGACTTAGAACTTGCCCATGATGTGTACTACTACAGTAGACATGCACCCACAGCTCCCACGGTCCAGTCTGACAGCGCTTCAGGATCCATGCAATGGTTAGGGGACGTCACCTGAGGCCAGGCAAAACTGATGGCTGATTATAGCCATCACCACCACCACCACCACCACCACCAACAACAACAACAACAACAACAGCAACCGCATCATCATCATCATCATCATCATCATCATCATCATCATCATCATCATCATCATCATCATCAAAACATTTGCATCCACATATGCTGTACGTACTTCACTTATATAACAGAAGCAAAGATGGTTTCTGATGGTTTCATGACATATACTTTCAGCCAAACACTTTTTTAGAGGATCATAACTTGGGAACGTTTTGGGTATTGACGCAGAGCCCCGTTTGCGATGGTATGTCAGGAGTGCTGACCCACCATCACCAGCACAAGTCCAACACTTGGAGCCTTCCAACCTTGTTAACAGCATCAACCTACTAGCATTAGTAATCCGACCAGCATTGCCCTGTCCAAACACTCGCTGGGATACTAAGCACCTCCATCTCCGGGTCGCCAGGGAGCACGGTTCTAAGCACTGCACGTCGCAGCCGATCTTGGCCGTCGCACCTTGGCAATTGGGGATCTACACCGGGTCCTTGAACACGTGAATCGCCCAATTCCAAGCAAAAGGCCAACTGTAAGCATGGCTAAGCATAGTTGATATTTCAAAATTCATTCTGATTCTACTCAGATTCCGTGAAGATCATCAAAATGCCAACACGCAAATTCTATTAAGAATTCTCAAACGTTTAACTCCGCAACGTTCTACAGAATCACAAAGCATCGGCGATCACATCTTTGCGCCAAGGTATTGGATTGAATCACTACATGCCAAGGGCAAGCAATGTCTTAGAGTCACAACATTTTGATATACTTCATCAATCTATGCAGTTTTTGCAATGCGTATTGTGCGTTTCCATTTGCTCTCACAATCATGTTCCCATGCAAAGGGGAAACTTGTGCAATGCCAGTTTTGTGAACTACCAAATCTGACAAACCATGCAACAGCCCGCAATGTACAACAACCAAGCAGCTGAGGCAAACACACAGCCAAACATATCCTTTTCATGAGCTTTCATTGCTGGTATATCCTCCATTTTTGCTGTTCACGAAGCATTATTTACCCCATAGTCGTTGGGTTCAACCTCAGCAGGAGAAAATGCGCAACTCCAATGCTGAGATATGCACAGCAGTATTTGACGTGCTCCGCTGACCACAGGTTCAAGCGAAGGCCCTGAAGGTCGTCGAGCAAACAATGGCTGCATCCGTGGTTGCCTTAAACCAGTGGCTGTAAAACCATTGCAGGGGTGTTAAACCTAATATATGGCTGGCCATAAGGTGACCACAAGAACAACCATAAAACAATGCCATGTTCACTTAAAATGGTTTCAACAAGTGGCTGTAAGGTTCAAACACCTTACAGCACAAATATTGGTAAGGGGTTATAGTGAGCCCGTCCATTCAGCGGTCCTTCAAAGTTTGTGCCATCCAAAGGCGTGCCTGCTGGTTGGTGCAGTCAAAGTACGCCGCAGGTTCCGACCGAACCTGAAACCAGTTGTTGCACCAAGGGAGACTTTCCGGTTTGCCTTGGTGATTTGGTTGACAATCTTTACTTTAATTTAAAACCGACGTTCTTAGATGACAGCAAACACTCAGTCCTCAAAGCAACTTGATCATGCATTGTTGAGGTCGCAATATTCCCAGAATTGATGCAATGACAAAAACACCAAAAAGACATGTTTGTGTATCTAACCCACATGGTTTCCCCGGTGGTGTGTCTGTACCTGCTGGCTGTTGATCATCTCGCCGCTATAAATTTCCCGGTGGGTTCAGTCATCCCTTGCCAAACAAGAGCCAGTTTAGTTGCCTGGGAAAATCTGATCAATCTCTGATCGCAAGCCGGACAAAGCCCAGAGCAAAAAACCTTGCACCACATGGGATAGTTGAAACATGCTGAAACCCTGAACATAGCGGGAGAAGCCAAGAATCAGTTTGTACTTGTACAGGAATTCTTCCAAGTCTAACAGCCACATTTGAGTGTTTTGGATAATCAAGCGACCAGAAACACTTGCCTGGACGGGGTCTTCAATGAGCATCATTGAATAATTGTTGGCAATGAGATGTTCATCAAACAATAGTTTTTGATGATCCCATACGAGAACAAAATAGGTTCAATCCCCAACCCCCCACCCACCGCAGAATTGGCCTTGATGCATCCGCATCTATATGGCTGTGGGTCAAAACCCTGTACCCCTGGTTCCTCCACTATTAACCATTGTTTTCCTTATTATTGCTGGTGGAAATTCCCCACTAGTTGGTTAATGAATATTGACCCATAGCCATATGTAAGCTATTCAGTTCTTCATCATTTCAACGAGAGAACACCTCCATCGTGCGTTGCTATCAGCAACTCATCCGCCGCCTTCTCGGGTTCCAGGAAAGGCTGCATGGCCTCGCAGCTGGAAATCAAGAACCTCGTGGTAAGGCCACCAGCATGGTTGTTCGATTTGTACATCGACGTCTATTCAAACGACATATGTATATAAATATATATATATATATATATTGATATATGTTGTAAACATCCATCATGGACCAACCACCAAACATCCCCATCCATCTGTGCACCCCCATGCCTCGACAAAGGCACGCTGCTCTTCTTTTGGATGCTCTCCAGCGATGTCCTTCGAAGGCATGTGACGAGTTCCACTCCCAAGTCAGGTGCCCTCCACAATCGACCCGAAGGCACTGAGTCTGCAAAATTGTTTGCTTCCCAAAGATTTCGGATTTTTTTTGACAATGGTTACAGTACACGGTTGCACCTTTGTATACAAGATGGGTCCAACAACCCCAGTGTTTGATCAGCGTTCAACATAGGCATGGGTTTATGTCTCAGCAATCACTTGAGTCCTTGGATCAATGTCAAAGGATGGAATCATCGGGTTCGCGACAGCCCCACTGAGCCCGAGCCACCACATGGGTGTAGATGTTTAGGACTCCAAGCCGGGCAATTTAGGAGGTTGTCCCATGTAAACTTATCTTCGTTGAGAAATATGACCAATTGCATCCCATCCAACTGCCACTATCCGATCTGTGCCCTGAACATCCGCCTCAGTAGTGACCTTTCTCGGCTTTGTGGACGTGCTGTGAACATGGCGTACCTGCACGAGCTAAGCGGCGAGATTGGTGAACATGGGATCCGCGAAAGAGCCATCATGGTTGACGAACCGTGGACTTTCTGCCAGAGTCCGGGTCAAAGCAAAGAGTTGTAAAATCACAAAGGAATTGATCTCATTAATGAAATTACGAAAAAATCAAAAGTTGTTCTGCCAGTTGTAAATTCCGAATGATTTTGATCTCAAAAAAAGGACGGAATTAAGCAAAGCATTCCTGAGAAGCTGTGGTCAGGCCTGAGAAGTGGTGTCAGAGGACTTGTGCTTACTGGGAGCCTGGTACAACAGGCAATTGACGACCCATGAAATGACACGTCCCAAGAGCTTCAGAACTGCGGTGCTTTGCAGCTCATTGCGTTCAACAATTCGGAAAATGTTCCCACCAGTTACAACTGTAAGGTTCATGTATAGAACTTGGTAGAACTGTCAAATGTTCCCAACTCATATCAACCAATCGTATGACTTTGCTGTTTTAGAATCAATTTCCGTAGTAATACAGTTGGATTAATGGGGTTGCTGCTGCTCCGGCAGATGACCGCAATGAGCATGCATCAAACATTTTCAATTGCAGCTGAGCCGGCCCTTTGGGGGTCACACTCACCACTCTGAAGGACTTAAGTGACATAATACACTCACCTTCCAAACAAGGGGCTGCCTCAGTCGTCTGCACCTCTACTGGTGCGTGCTGCTCTGCCTTCCCAACATGGGCTGACAATTGCAACCCATGGCTCAAACAAGGCTTTTTTGCACTCAATGCATGCACGGGGGACCTGAACGTAGTCACATACAGTAAGGTTTGCAGGGGCCTCCTTCTTTTTCACGGGACAAAATCGAAACTGTATCTAGACACTAGCAGTAGCAGCGAAAGCACTTTCAGCCGCATTGGTCATTGTGGTTTGCATGAACGCTCATATGGTGTGGGATGCTGCTGAAAGAATCCCTATCAATTGATGTGTCGCAGCATGACCAGCAACTCAAGCTGCCTGAGCTGTGGTGTGCTCGAAGGACTTGTGCTTGGTGGAAGTACTGGGAGCCTGATACAAGCGCAACAGGCAACCAATGCCACACATTGGCCACGAGACTCCTATCGTTCAATGGGTCTTGGGTGAGGCAGTTGTGCAATTGCCCAGTTTGCAGGCTGCCTTTGGGTCAACTAACCATGGGCAACCAGGAAGTTCCAAAAGCCTACAGGAAATTGCTGGGGGTCTTCCTCACTTGGGCTCCTGCCTCAGTCCTGTGCACAGACTGTGAATGCGGCTCTTGGTGCAGCTCTGCCTGGCCAACAGTGAGTTGGTTAGCACCTTTTGATCAACAGAACTGCACCTCCCTTAAGCCTTAACTGCCTGGTAACTGAGCTACTATCATTTGCACTTGACTTAGCCATCCCGCTGCCACATGTCCCGCGCCTCTTCGGCTGAGCTTTTCCGCAGATGTTCAGATGATGCCTCAGAGGCACCCTGAAAAAACAAGAACAAACGAATGCAGATTCCTGAGCACTTAGGGATATGATGAGATCCTGGAAACTTATAGGGATATGCCGAGAAGCAATGCATGTTTGCGACCAACCACGCGGCACTAGCTCATCCTCTGAAAACATATTCAAATCATGAACATCATGTTAAGTTGGGTGCTGTGATGACGTTGACACCGCAAATGTTCGGTCTCTATGCCCGAAAACACGCACATCACAAAGAGCGCCACAGCAATTTCAAGGCCTCCGCCTGCTCAGCCCCTCACTTGTGGTTTAACCAGAAACACCACTGCCGCCACAACCTGCCAACGCAGAAACATTTAGGGCAACAAATGTGCTGCTTGAAACTGCTTCGGAGAAAGAAACAAAGTTTGAAGCTGAAGGTCAAACCTCTGACACGGACACCATCTTCGGATCCCTACATGGAATCTCAAGAGATCATGTACTGCAGCCATGCAGGACATTGTGCCCTGCTGCGCTTCAACGTTTCCTGAGAGGCTGACGATCACAATGATCAGAATGCACAGGGCCCCAGCCACCTGAGCTGATCATGTTGGAACGTCCTGTGGGACCCGGATAGCTGCGATGGTAGGATGGCCCCCTCTAGTGAGAATGTTGTTTCACACATTTACAAAAGCAGCAAAATTCTAGTCGTAGCAAAAACAAGTAAAAAATGTGGAACAATACGACATATAAAGTAGCAAGCAAACTGTAATTGAAAGTGTATATAGGTATTTATGCTTCAATACAATAAATAGCGACAAACATTAACAAGAGCAATGTTTGCTCAACAACCTGATGCGAACCACCCTGTGCAGGTCAAGCTTACAGCTAAACCGCTGGGTCGTTGTTGCATTTGGAGATGAAGCTTAGTATGGCCGCCAAAAGGAAGAACACGTACTGGTAGATTGTTTTTTTTGAAATGTGTTTTTTTGGTTTTGTCGTACCTTACTCAACCAGCGGTCAACCGCAGCCTTGGGTATGAACCCAATCGGAAGCGTACTGATATGGAAGAACATGTTCATCATTTACCAATAGCATGAACTTAAGGACATAGCCTCTGAAAGTGTCGAGACATTTCTTCAGAATCCTGTTCGCCACGATCACCGTTGAACAAAAACAAGCTAAAGAGCTATTCCCACTGTGAATCATGCACGAAAATCATTAGTTAAAGAGCTCTTTGCACTGGAAACTGCCAAGGGAATAAATCATATAGGTCCATGTTAAGAAGATTCATAGTATAAATCCACATTAAGTAGCGAAATTAAGTCAATCGAGTCAATTAGATCCTGACTGCTCGGTAGCCATGGATCACCCCATGACCAGCCACTGGGACTCGCTCCACCACTGGGACTCGGAACGCGTAGCATTCGACCTCGAGACTCACGACCAGCGGCCTGGTCGCTCGGTCGATAGTGAGGAGCCAAGGAGGCCTGGAGAGCTGCGCTACTGAAACGACCTGGTTGCATCTGTACTGATCTACAATAAACACAATATTGTATTGGGAAATTGCATGTATTAAATTGTGAGATATTGACATTTTTCTAGATCCACTAGATATAGCATGGTCAGCATAATGTACTAAAACACAATACAACACATGCAATGAATGTCTTTACGTCGAATGTGATACGACACGATGTAAGATGATAAGACAAAAAATAAGATATGTAACATCATGAGTAGCGTTGATTACAAAGTGATGGATGATGATGATGATAATGATGATGATGATGATGGTGATGATGATGATGATGATGATGATGATGATGATAATAGAATGGTGGATCATGATGGTTACTGCTGCTTTATGGTGGTTGGTAGTTGCGATTGGTGGTCTGTAGTGGCTACTGCTAGTTCATTGATGCTTGATAGGGGCTATTGATGGTAGTAGCAGATATTGTTAGTTTGCTGATGGTAGTGGATAGTGTTTTTTTGATGGTTAATGGCGAATATTGATGGTTGATAGGTCTCAATGATGGCATGGTGAATAATGTTTGACATCTGAACAATACTTAAACTAATGCTTGAAGAGGTGGATCATCAGGGAATATATATATATACATATATGTATATATATATATACATATATAAGCGTGCTATTGTCACCTGATTGTAACATTTTGTGTCACTTTTCCGTAATGAGTTCGCAATTTTGGCTGTCACTATATACATATATAGATAGTAATAATAATAAACATAGTAATATAATAATGATAATGATAATAACAATAATGATAATAGTAATAATGATAATAATCAAAATGTCTATATATGTATATATATATGTATATATTAGTCATTTTGTCCTGCTTTGTTGTTTCTTTTCTTTGTGCTTCCTAATAAAACAATAAGACCTGAGAAAAATTGTAAACATACAAGAAGACCCGACTACAAATGGCAACATACTGACAGCTCATCACAAATCGACAGACCCATGAACAAACATGTCAAAACCATTGCAGAAACAAAATGACAAACACGAACCACGAGTCGCTCATGGCTTTCCTGCCATTGCGTACTTGCATGACTGATCCATAGAGCTGTTCAGCTTCGGCCATCATCGGGATGTTTCCAAACAAACTAACAGGAAATCGTCAGGAAACATACATACCAATGCTGGTACTTGTTCCACTTGTTCTGCTAATTTTGGATCATCAGTAGCAACACTTCTGGAATGCTCTCATCAGTAGAGCTACTGTTGGGACAACCAAAGACACACAGCAAATTTCCGTCTCCACAAACTTCTTCCTATTGCTTCCCCCGGCTCCTGTGGGCTTCCAGCAAGTGCAACGGATGGATTCTGTGGGGCCAACAAAGGAACCTTTGCCTCGGCGATGCTTGGCTTTGGTGAGCCCGCCTCTAAGGGGAAAATGTCAGCAGCTCAACCCTGAATCAATAGTGACACCGGGACCATTGGAAAGCAGCCCAGCAAGGAATTTTCAGCGTTGGGGGTGAAGGATGGTGAGGGGACTTTTCCAGAACTTTTCATGCTGCGACGAAGATTAGGAGTCGGGTCGTCATTCAGTGATGTTTGACCCTAAAGAAACAAACACGAAACCACCAACCAGAGCGGTTGCACCTCAAGACATTGCATGGCAAGGTATGGGAAGATACGTAATGATATGGCAAGGCAGCAAATCCTATCCACACGTCATGACAAAGTGTACTGGGATGGTGGCTACTTCGATCAGCAGGGTAGGGTAACTATATCAACACACCAAACGCATTTACAACACCTGTGGCAAAAACCAAAGCTGAGATAATCAAAACATGTTTGGGAATTACATTCCTTATACCACATGCTAATGTTTTTCATTTAACATCAAACACTTCAGTAGATTCCATGGGGAAACTTCCACCAGGAGGTCACTAATGTTGGTTTCTGATTAGTGTAACCCCCCCTAAAGTAATGAAAATAGGCATGAAACCAACAGGTAGATACAAGTCTCAGAAACCAACGTTACACACTATCAGCTTCTTCGTTTCTGGACGTGATCCCAACGTTGGTCCACCGCCGTCGGCCCACCTCTGCGGTGTCCCGCGCCCGATCGCTGTGCGTGGGCTTCACCGGCTCCTCACGTGGGCGGTGCCCTGGGCCCAGATATCGGTTCCCCAGGAAGGAGATACTTCGGAGGCGCTTGATCTCCGCCCTGAGAGGTGCTGTTGCAGTGTATCGCACCCCGTACTATATATATATATATATGTGTGTGTGAGATGTGGTTAAATTCAAGTATGATTGATCTTTAATTTGTACTTTTGCAAGTGTAGGGAGTCTTATTTCTTGATGAATCGGTTGCTGATTATCTAGAGTGGCTCCGGCTCAAGTCTTCCAAAGTTGTTTCCCACGCTTGTGATTTCTGGGGATGCCCCTGGACGTAGTGTCGGCCAAGCCTCTGCTCTTGGTATGTCATGTTGTATTGTGCACGTTTGTGATTGCCGGCTTGTGTCCCAAGTGTTGTATGGGAAGCTGGTGTAGTTTGGGCACACCATCACTCCCATGCCATATTCATAGTATGTACATCCATAGCAACGAATGGCAGCGGTCGTTCTTAGTACATAGGCGTTCCAAGGTCATTCAGTTCCTCGACCAGAAAAACAGAATCAAACTGTGCGATGCCGTTGGAACCATAGATGAATGAAATCCAGTGATCCTCAAGCCTTAGAAATCTTGTTGGCTCTTCATTTGGTTGCCCGACAAAAAAAAACAGCGCGTCTTGCTTGGCCACGAACACAATTTGGAAGACGTATAGATTAATTCAGCTTGTCTTGCTTGGTTCCAACAACAATGCTGCCTTACAGAAGGAACCAGTGATTTGAGAGATCTACAGGTTCTTGCCGATTGTGGATTTTGACCAGCGACAATTCGCCGTTCAGCACCTCGCAAAAAAAGGCAGGACGGGCCCATGTTCCGGACGCTCCTCTGGCTGCAAAGTTGTGGCCTGTCGGTTTCGCTCAGCTTGAGGAACAGGATTGTATCCAGGTTAACGCCCTCACTTTTTGGAAGAAGAGTCAGAATTACAGTCTTTGGTGGGTCACTCATGATCAATCTTTCAACCAAATTTGCGGAAAGCTACGACTCAGATTCACAAACATAATGAGATATAATGAGTATCAGTACCAGAAAGCAGCACTGTGAATGTCAATCCACCAACCGCTTGCAGCGAAGCCAAAACGACCAACCGGTTGCTTGGTGTCGGTTTGTTGAGGATCAATGAGCCCCTTGGATATCGCACGGGTAAATCTTGGGATTCGTTCGAACCGCAAAATCGTGACCTGCAAACTGCAAAGCAGCTACATCTTGCAAACACTTCCTTGTAGCTGTAGCTCGGAGGAATTGATGCACCAAAGGCTTGCTTTCATCACGACAGCAAAAATGGTATCGCACATGAAGAGCGGGGATACCAATCCCGTATCGAGGGGAACAGCCCCTGACCCTGCCTTGGACTTTGGGCTTACCTTGGTGATTCCCGACTCGCAGCACATGGGAGGTCACAACCCCCCTTCAGCAACTTGATCAAAACATTTCTAGGAAACGAACCACCCACTTCTGCACAGTAGGGCGTCGCTTCCAAAGGCACATGATACACTGATACACACGAGTCTCCTGCGGACTATCCTCGTCGAGTTTTGTTTTCATGATCAGATTAAAAGAACAACCACTCCAAGTAACAATGACCGCAGCAAAAAGGCTGCAGCTGGAAAATAGTTCAGACAACTCGGCCAATGACAATATTTGTGATAAAGGTTTTGTGAGTGCAGCCCCTGAACATGGCTTGCATGAAGGCAAAAAAATCGGAATCAGATCCCAAGAGAGGCGAAGAAAGACAAACAAAGTCGGCCTTGGCCTGGGCTAAGGTTGGGCATAAGCCTTCATTACGCCAAACTTCCAGGGAGATCAACCCAACATTTAATTTGTATTCTTTCAAACACATCGGCAAAAACAATTACAGTAGCTTCTCCGGTCTCAACATTCATGAAGCCTCAATCAGCTTCTCTGCAAAGGTCATCCCTGACTTGCATGGGTGTACACAATGGTTTCCGCTGTGTGCTTCGACTGGCGATTGTATAGTAACTTACGCCAACTTCCCAGCACCGGGGTTTGATCTACGAAACTGACTTCATTCAACTCCTGTGAGCAGCAAACCTCACCTACAATTAAGGTATATTTCTATGTTTGTTTAAGCACTGCTCGACTGCAAGGGAAGTCAACAAACATCCAGGCCCAGTTGTGGCAAACTCCCTTGCAAACTCACAAATCTGTGCGAAAACAAGAGCACACATTCTCCGTCGTGTAAACATATACTGATGAAAACCCGTTGAACTGGTGCAGTATGGTGCAGTGAAAAATCGCTGCAACTTCTCCATAACCAGCAAATACATAGCATTTTGAGCTGTCTGACGAGTAGAGTACCTTTCAAGGCCACAGCTGAAGATTCCGCCGACCCACTGGAGGAGCCAAGACACCAAGTTGTTCAGCAATGCACCAGCCTTTGAAGTGGACTTCAATTGCGTCCTCAGCGTTGCTGTTGATGCTGTTGCCCCCTGTGGCCGGTGGTGCTTTCATTCATGGGCGTCAACCTGGGCAAAGGAGTAAACTGCCTTTGCATATGATATTGAATAGATTCGAATAGTGAATAGTGATGCCTCAGACTCCACTTGATAGTGCTGAAGGTCAGACTCCACTTGTGTATATATCGCGTAATGCCAACTGACCTTTGAGATCCTTTGAGATGTGTTCAGCCCGGAAGGAATGACCCCCAGGTAATTCTGGTGCAAGAAGCTGCAAGACTACCGCGTAAGTGCCAGGTTTGCAAGAGAGCAGAGCACTCTTGTGACTTTCGTGGAAAGAGCCATCACCGATAGTTGAGCGTACCATCACATCTACCACTGTGAAACCAGTATTTCCATTTCACACTTTGTCCATACCATATCAGCCACTCTCCACGTTTGAGAAGTCTTAAGTTGCTGAGCAAATATCCCATGGTGAAAACGAGTCTGGTCTTCCTCTATCAATTGATGACAGTCTCCAAAGGACTCGGGATCCGTTCAACCGGCAATGGAGGAAAGTCTACAATCTTTGGATGACTATAGTCACATGCAATATATACATATATATATATATATATAAACTCAAACACGTACTTACATGTTTTTATAGTAGCCATCGTTGCTGATTTTCCGTTGTCAAGTTGCTGGCCACAAATTCAAAGCTGTCTCTAGGTCCCCATGCGCACTGGAAACCACTGTCTTCTGGTCGGACGACGCCACTTTGGTCCTAAAATGGGCCGTGGATGCTAAAAGCCGAGGTTCAAATGTGGTAAATATGCACATTGATTTTGGACAATTTCCATTGGCAAATCATGCTTCATCACCCTGTGCTTGATTGCATAGACGAACGATCAACAATATCAATGTACAAGAAAAACAATAACAAACAACATATACTTCGGTACCTCCAACACCATGCCCCAAGGAGTCCCAAGTCATGAAAAAAAAAAAAAAAAAAACCAGCCAATGGCTTGATGACACCAACCATTAATAAACTGGACAGACCTGTCCCAGCATGGACAGTTTCATCCTCCATGCCCGTTCATCAATTGAAGCACTGCCACAAAGCTTATTTATTATGATCAATGAGTATTGATAAAACAAATCAATTCACAAAACCCTTATTAAACCCACATATGTTCTTCATGTATGTGTATAAATATAAATAAATATATATAATTATATATATACCATATAAATGCATGAGTGTCTATACATATTATCTATGTAGATACCAAGTAAAACAAATTCATAGCGATATGTGAACCACTTACATAGCCATTCTCCACCTCCGATGATTGGCTGCCCTTCAGCTGAGAGACGGCGACGTGGCACCTTGGCTTCGGTGGCGAAGATGCACCAAACGACCAGAAATGGAACCACTGTGTGGTCGGGTGAGTGGGTCGGTCAGCTGGTTGGTTGGTCAGTTGGCTGGTTGGTTGCTTGTTTGGTCTATGCAACCAATGCATGGTCAAGCCCACAAAGATGACTGGTTTAAAGAACAATTAGTTGGCCAACTGGCGTGGCACGAGCTGATTGGAGATCCGTGATCTGTTCGCAATAAACCAGCCTGATTTGCTTGAAACAACTATAGTACAAAGTTTCTTTGGAATTGATCGGGAATTCTATGGTATGATCCCTTGAACATACCATGAGATACAGGCAGGAGGCTATCTTGGTTCCCTTCAACTTTCCTCAGGATGTCTCCCAACACCCGTAGCCCAGCGCCTTGCGCCTTCGGAGTAGCCGCTGGACCTGAAAGTGCTGAGGGGCAACCGACTTTCTACGATCTCCGGTGAGTTTTTTTTGATATCATGGTGCATTGATGGTTAATTGATGGTCATGTGAAGGTTAATTGATGGACAACTATGTTTAATTGATGTTTAATTAATGGGTAAATTGATGGTTAATAAATGTTCAAATGATGTTTACTTGATGGTTAATTGATTGCTAATTGATGTTTAATGGTTTTTTAATTGATGTTTAATTGATGTTGGATTGATGTTTGATTTGTGGTTTATTAATGTTTAAATGATGTTTAATTGATGTTGAATTGATTGTTAATTGATGTTTCATTGATGTTGGATTGATGTTTGATTTGTGGCTTATTAATGTTTAAATGATGTTTAATTGATGGTTAATTGATTGCTAATTGATGTTTAATGGTTATTTAATTGATGTTTAATTGATGTTGGATTGATGTTTGATTTGTGGTTTATTAATGTTTCATTGACGGTTAATGGATGGTTAAGTGATGTTTAATTGATGGTTAATTGATGTTGGATTGATGTTTGATTTGTGGCTTATTAATGTTTAAATGCTGTTTAATTGATGTTGAATTGATTGTTAACTGATGTTTAATTGATGTTTAATTGATGGGTAATTGATGGTTAATTGATGTTTAATTGACGGTTAATGGATGGTTAAGTGATGTTTAATTGATGGTTAATTGATGTTTACTTGATGTTGGATTGATGGCCATTTGATGGGTAATTGATGGTTAATTGATCTTAATTGATGTTTAGCTGATCGTTAAATAATGCAATTGATCGTTCATTGATGTCTAGTTGATCGTTAATTGATGGTCAATTGATGTCTAGTTGACCGTTAGTTGATGGTGAATTGATTTTTAGTTGATCGTTAATTGGTTAATCGATAGTTAAATAATGATGTTTAGTTGATCGCTAATTGGTGTTTAATTGATGTTTAGTTGATCGTTATTTCACTGATATCTAATTTGTGTTTAGTTGATCGTTCATTGATGTTGAATTGATTGTTAATCAATGGTTAAATAATAGATGAGAATATCTCCCAGGTTCCAAAAACAACAATAGCGACAATGGATACTTGTAGAATTGATTTAGACATCATGGCTACCTACTGGCCTAGTGGTTCCTGATTTTGCTTCAGCGATGGAGCTAATCAACGGACATGAATAGTATATAATGGCCCATTGATGCTTAATGATGTCAATAGCTCCCCCTGGCCCTTGTTGAGAATGATGCGTTTCTTTGAGCTTCGTGGCCAAACCCATGCTTCTTCCATGAAACGTATGATGTTTTCGCAGCTGAGCAGCGATCAATCTTTGTGTAATGTCTGGAAGTGCCTGGACCAAACAGGGTGTAATATGGCCAGTGCATCATGGTTAGCAGGGCAAATCACAAATGATTATGGCTTTCCGTACAAGTATATACATGCATATCAAATAAAGCGGTCTCTTATATCAAACCGATAGCCATGTAGCTGCAAACTTTCTGCTGCCAAGCTGCTCTTGCCTCCTTTGCCTCCAGACGGGGCTGGCTGGGAGTCATTTATTACCTCTAAATTCAAGGTGTAAAGTACATCAGTCCATGTCATAAAGTCACCAAGAAACATCGCCCAACTTGGGTAAGGCAATGTCCCAGAAATAAACTGTTCGCTTCACAATGGCTTAGATGGTTTAGTTTGTATGAGTTGCGTACAGAACTATTTATTGGTCGTAGTGGACATTTTAGTTTATGTCAAATTATGGTGACACTGGTGTCACTGGTGATCACCAATTGGCTATGCAGGTTTCAAGCCATTTCAATATGCCATCTCAGTCTACTTTGGTCATCAATGCTGTCGATGTTTTGAGCCACATGTGTGTCTGAGTCTTTCCGCCGCGGTATGCGTGTATGCAAATAAGTTTGGGAGTGTATGCTTATGGAATACTGCCCTGTCAAGATGCACCGTTTTCCGAATCCGGCTGTGCCACGCATGCTGTGAAAGCTGTTCTTTGACTAAGAGAATCCAATTTAATTGCATGTGTATTTTCAATGGATTAATCACTTTGTCAGCTCATAAACATCACAAAAACATAATTCCCAGGAGGATAGTCACCGTGAGATGCTCTGTTTCCAAATGACTGAGATCAATAGAGATTCTTGGAGTGCCCAATCAGCATTCAGAAACATACGGAACAATGTACTTGTTGGGTCTTGGTCTACAAAACTAGTTTTGACTGGGAACAATTGCATGTGAACTCCTGTGCAAAAAAAGCGACGGATCACTGCGTGATTCAAAACCTAGCGTTCGGCCACACTAATCAAATAAAAAGGACTTGATCTGGCCAAACCAGTTGTAAAGACCAAGCGGGAGAAGTCAACCTGGGTAGGTTCTCCGATGTTCTCCTTCTCCAAACTGCCACGGAAGAAGATGGGATCGTACAAGGACAAATCACGTGTACTAATACACCAAACCGAACCCTGGAGGTGTCGAACCTCAAAGTGAATTCATTCATCAACGGTCTCCTCGCACTAGACCGCTTAGTCTTTCGGGTTCGGAATGGCCACATGAAAATGGAGGTACCATGAGGTGTCCACGAGTACAGGTTACCAGTTGCTAACCAAATAAACAACTGCTTTCTTGGCACGTGGTTAAATAATCTCAAGCCATAGGGGACTCCAAAATGGACGGTTCATTCATATTCCATGATTTGCGGGGTCCCATATTTTGAGACACCCCAATAAAGTTTCATCACCAAAAGTGACCAGTTGCCAGACAAAGTTGGCACCGTCTTGGCTTCAGCTGAGCTGCTCATCAAGGACTGTAGAGCGCTGCCCGCAGTGGACTGCATGGCCGTGCCCCTGATCCACATCGCAGGTGACCATCCGAAATCAGCATGGTCCATGTGATGTGATAACCATGGAACTATCAAATGACTGCAGCTCACATGTTGAGGGTGACTTCCAATACTTTGCACGTTGCCCCATGAAGTTCAGGGCTTAGAACATTTCAGACATCAAATATTTCTGGGAACCTTCAATCATGGACACTTGTGTGCCAAACACAGATTTTGAACAGTTAATGACCATTTCATCGCTCCCCAAACACGTTGCCCATGTCTTGGCGTCATCGGCTACGAGCCGCTTGACACGGGGCTCAAGTCTGCCATCCCATATGACCACCTTGTGGTAGGGGGCCCGTGTCCTGGTCTAGGACAGGATGTTTCTCAAACTAGAGGACCCAAAAAAAGGGTTGGTTTCTGCCTATACATTTTTAAATACACTGGATGATTTGGGTTTACCACTTTTGCTTGAGAAACCACCAATTGATTCAATTTGAACTCAATCAATGTGTTGTTGATTCAAGAAGCGCTTAGCAAGGCAAACAAACATGGCCCATGACTTCCCTGTGGGCGTTTTTGGGTTTCAATCTCTGCATGTCAGGAAATGACAGTGAATGTGTGGATTGTTTGGACAATTTGATGTCTCGACACCAATGAAAATATGTGCATCTATATGTATAACTATCTATATGTACTGGGAAATGTATCTATATATACGTTACATGTTTTAAAACATATCAATATATTTATAAATATAGATATATATATATATATATATAAATATCAAAAACACATATATAACATATGTGTAAATCAATACATACACAAATAACTAATGATTGCTTTGGTGACTATGCCTGTAGGTTCAGTCGTCAGGTCTGTAGGCCCTTCGGTGGTTGAAGATGGCCACCGGAGACTGGGCGTTACCGCTTCCCCAAGACTCATAGCCGTGTGTCAAGCCTTACTGGCGATAGCCCTTGACATATGGACTCAACATGAAAGACTTGACCAGGAGCTTAGAAAACACAAGCAATCTTGATATGCTCAAAAACCCAGAGGCATTGTTTTAGTGTTTGAATGTTCATCGGTGCATACAAACGGAAACACATATGATGCTCAAAAAACATGTGCAAGCAAAATGGAACGTTAATCATTAGTTGTAGTTACCTTCAGCATTACTTGGTTCACTACTTACTCCCATTCCGACACCGCAGCAGCATGAGCGCCGCACATCGACAGTCTGGTTTGCTGGTCATCTGCAATTCCTTGGCGCCACCAGGAAACCTGGCGCATCCTCGTTGAGTTTTTTGATTTGTGCAATCTTTTTGATTTATGGCACCGCATCCTTTGCAGTAGAATAAACAAACTTGGAACATCTATTGAAATCTTAGGTATCGTTATACTACAAAATGTCTTTACTATCACTTTATAAAACAAGGCAAACCATGGAACATCGCCATGATTCATCTATACTCTGTTGTAAACCAACCACAAAAAATGGAAAGTTGGCATTGTCAGTCTACCAGTAGGTCAATCATTCTAACATGAATAGTTGTCAGTGTTTGTTCAATTCCCAAATCAAGTAATATTTCTATTTTTCAATCTCATTCTTGGGGTGTCTTAGGGGCATAGCCACTTACAAACAATTCAACATGGCCAGAGTCAAAACTCTATCCCTCCAGTGAATTGTCGACCATGGTCATGGTCACAGAATGATTGGCTGAGATCTTGCCCAATTTACTCATTACCATGTCAAGGCCAAGTAGATATGCCCTTTGTTACTTGGTAATGTAACCATACCCACAATGTGTGGTTACTCATGGTTACTCCAACACATTCACAAACGGTTAGCTGCTCAATGCCATCCTCCTGCATTGGTCGAGCTTGCTAAATCGTTGATCCTATCAACTGATATCCAGCGACAAATCGCAGTGTTGATCTGTCAATATCCCCAGTGGGCCCAGTATTAGATAGTCAAAATCATGATATGATACCACCACTGGTCTAAAAAATAGCCGATTCTCATCCCAAGAGTCAGTTGTTGATATCATCTCTTATCCACAAACAAGATACGATACCGGCAGCATCTATCGACCGTGAACGATTGCATTCAATGACTGCTGAAATTATTGGTGCTGTGTACAAAACCGGTCATAAAGAACTACCACTACCATTTGGTGAACGGGCACTCCTGGTAGCTCCACGCGAAACGTCTCTTGGTGTGAAACTGATCCAAAGATGGATGAAGATCACTCCTGGTAGCTCCAACTGGCTCCCCCTTTAACACAGGAGATAGGGATACCCTTCGCTCCAAGCACCTCCCTCACAACCTGATCCCATCTCGACAATGTCTCCGCACTGGGGATCACACGGGCTGCCATGCCAATTTTGGCAAACAGTTGGGACCCTGGAGCAGGATGAGATTGATGGCCACCAATGGGTGTCCAATGGAAGAGTTATGTCACTTTAATCCCATCTACATACTAAGATAGTATTCAAGTCTACTAGTTAGTATTACAGCACAATAGCATGTTCTTGTTGAACGGTTGTTTTTGGATATGACCAATTTGAGGCTCGATAGTAATTGGATATACAGCAAACATCATAATCATTATAGACATTGACAAGGGAAAAAACATTGATATTGATAGATATCTATTGTCGAAATGAGGGCCTATGGGCCAAAATAACCATGTCCGATATTCCTAGGATGATACGGTGGACTATTGGCAATACTTCGATCACATGTTTCGAACTGCCAATTTTGGGCATTCCCAATAGAGGATTGAAACAAATGACACATGAACTATCCGGATTACAACAAATAGTGGGTACTTGTCCTGCTTGTACCCTGCATGATTAGTTGCTTAATCTGACAAAATCTGACAAACAAAGTATGGAACCATGATAAAAATGAACATGCAAGACTTACAAACGGAATAAGTGCGATATGTTGGTAGACTGGAGGGAGAACAATTTGACTACATGTCCCATCAAAAAGTCCAATTACCAAAGATCCATCTTCCGGATAAGTTGGTATTCTTCTTGGTTCAGGTGCTCTCATACTGTTTTGCTTCGGGAAGTCTCCCAACCCTTGACACACTTGCGCAGCCACCCAGGGTTGCGCTGCCCCGCGCTGCCGGCGCCTTCGAAGCGGGCTTCACGGCTACATGAATCACTACATGGAAAGCAGGGAAGGGCGGTGCACCGTTGGCAAAGTGGTAAGCTGTTGGCAAAGTCGTAGCCATGTGCATCAGGATTGAACTCAATGGCCTCATCAATCTGACTTCTTTGTCTTGCAATTTGGGAAAACAGGCCACCTTCGTGCTTTTGTGAAGACGATGCAAATCAAGTCAGCTTGCGCTCAGGATTTGGCACGTGACTTTGGATGTTGGGCCAACCTGTGACATTAACGGAAGGCTTCAAGGTTTTGTCTGCAGCATCTTGCAGTTGTTGAGCTTGTGAGCCAAAGCACTTCACGTTAGCATGTTAGCACAGGCCCAGGCAGCCAGCACCATGAAGGGCCGTCGTCGCTGCGACTGCTTTCCCGATTCTCCAAAAAAGGCCCTGCCACAAATACACAAATGGGTTCGTGAATTCTTCCATTCAAAAACCATTGTGTATATGAATGAGTCAGTTGATATTAACCATGGTTAGTTGATGCTTGCTAATTTAGCCAAACAAAAAATCTGTCCCATTTTTGCACAGATGTTGGACCCACTTCCCAGTCCCAAATTTTATTGTTTGACACACCAGTCCCAAATTGGCGTTTCTCAAAACCATATAGCCACAAATCATGACTCAAAATAGACCATTTTTTTCCATGGGCGAATAAACTGCAACATCTTTTTGTTTGCTTGTTGAGAAGAAATGATTTTGGTGTTTCTCAAAACAGGGGACACCCCAACTCATCCCATATCTATCATTCTTTGCTTATTAACTAACACACCCACCATTATAGTTGGTATATTCCCTATGACTGTTCATAATCCCCATATGATTGACCAGTGTCAACCCTAAGAAACCAACCATAGCTTTGGGCTACCCCCCGCTATTAAGAACCCCCATGGGCTGTCATGGGCTGTCCGGCAGTGGCACCACCAACCACGCAGCGATTGCTCCCAGCGCGGGGACTGCAAGCAATTCCCCCATAGCCTGCCATGGATCAGTCACAGGGGCAAGAGGTGCAGGATTCAGTTGCTAAGCTTATGTGAATGTACATGTAATATATAGATTTATAAATATACATACATACATATATATATATATATATATACATAGTCTATTTCTGTTTAAATAACATCAAATGATTGCATACATATATATATATATAATTATGAAACATATATATATGTAAATACGTATAATTAAAACCAAACATACACATACATGTCAACAAACATATCTATATACAAATATACACATATAAATATACATGAATTCAAACATAATATATATATATATAATACAAAAACATAAATATATTGATACATGTTTCAACGGGAAGGAAAACTTTTTTAATGAAGCTATATAGAATAAATTAGCAGACCTGGGGTTAGACCAACAAAATGAGAACAAAACAAAAAACAGCAAACCAACAAACAAACAAAGAAGTAGCCAAGCAACCAAGCAATCAAACTAAGCAAAAAAATGTAAACAAACACACGCACACAAACAAGCAAACAAGCAACAATAGCGACAACGACAACCAAAGCGAGGATAACGGCAATGTTAACAACAAACGCAACAACAGCAACACCAACAACAACAACAACAACAACAACAACAACAACAACAACAACAACAACAACAACAACAACAACAACAACAACATTAACAACAACAACAACAACAACCAAGAGAGAAACAACAACACATGGACCAATAAACAAAGAACACGCATCGGCAAACAAAAATAAGGACTTGAAGAACAAAAACACCAACCACAACAACAACAATGCCAACAGGAATGACAACAACGCCAACACAAAAAACAAGAGAACATCGAACGGCACATTCAAGGAACAAACTGTAAACAAGCAAAACAACCAGATCTCGCAATGTGAACATGCGCGAAAAGAAACATAATTTGTTCACGAATTGGCGCTCCCAAATCATCCATAGTATCAAACGTCAAAACACATGAGCAAGTTGGGATTGTTTGCCTGGGTCCCTACCCAAGTCAAAGGAAAACCTAGGCCTTGACAAAACTCCTAGAATGAGCCACCAAGCCTTTGAAAAGTGGATGTACCAATGCATTGGCGAGTTGGCTACATTTACACCTTAACATGTACATATAAATATGTATATACGCAAAAGATATATGATTATAAACACATGAACACCTGCGGATGAAGAGTCACCCATAAATGTCAGAACATTGTCTGGGAAAGGAAGCTGGGGAGATAGTCTACAACAACACAGAGTCACAATGCAGTTGGCAGCAACTAATTGGAGAACGAACATGCTTCCCCAACGACATCATGGTTCTTAAAAGGTATGTCAGTCCAAACCCGGATGATCATCACTGAAGCTCTGAGGTCGAACAGCGCAGATTGGTGGTAGAGGTTCACTAGTTCGAACAATTCATGGCTGCGTATACACATCCCATCGAATCTTGGATCGATGCGACCCGAAAGTGACAAGTAATGATGAGTTCAAAAAAAACATTCAAAAAAGCGTATCATCGACAAAGTTCAATGCTGCACCGTTTGAGTCTTGGCGGAAATGGGATGGCATGGGACACATACACAAACAAGCTTGGCACCTTTCGTATTCATATGTTTCAATATATCAAGTAAATCAGCAATTACAAGTAAACACGCAGCATCTGCTTTGTAATCGTAAAACATGTAAATCAGTAAGGAATCATCACAACATGTGTGTGTGTGTGTGTGCGGGGTTTCTTGAAGCACTTTGGATGATGACTGCGTAGCTGGGGCTATTGAATTGGCCTCGGCAATGCCTAGTCCTCATTCATACAATTGCACTTGAAGATAAATGGATTTGAGGGAAATCCAAAACCTTGGCTTATCCCACCAAACATACACGTGGCAACGCGTACTAAGGTGCTGATAGTTCCTGCATTGACTTCCTCTCAACCATGCACCTCTGGCGTTCCTTCACCTCGGGTGATCTATGTATGATTTGCCTCAGGGACACAATCATACATAAAATCGATCCCCTTGTGTATTCACACAATCACAGATTTTATGCATGATTTCAGGGCATAGTCGTGTCTATCTCAGATTTCAAACATCGTGTCTAAAAAAGCATAGATTCCGAGGTATGCACAATGTATAGACAGGCCTTCATGGACAAATTCATTGGAATCACCGTTGAAGCATCCTAAGTTGCTACGGTACCACTACAGCTAGGCCAGCAAAAAGCTACCTTGGCATCCTGACGGCTCTTGACACATCGAAAATTTCGGCCAGGCGTGCGTAGGACATTTCTGCCAGTGCAGATCGCGGCAATGATGGCTGCAATCGGTGACGGTTACGGGAAAATCGATGGGCTCCTGTGGCACTGCCATGGCTGTGGGCGGAAACTTTCATTGCAGGGTAATGCAGGGTATGAGTGACGATAAAAAATTCCACGACACACTTGCTCGGCTTCTCACTTAAATGAGCATATACGAGCATGTTGCCGGCGCCTTTGTCAATCCAAAAAGTGCGGATCAACCAAACCCCTTCAAGTGGAGACTTGGGAGACGTTATTGTTTTCCTTTCAAGGCACAGGCAGGGTGTAGGTGTAGTTAGATTAGGCAACTGTAGGTAGCAACCTTCTGTGGATATTTGCAGTGTTTGCAGCGTGATGGGGAACCATAACCTCAATTTCACTGCTGTGTAATTATGGAAATTCCGAACTTGTATTTTTCATTTGCCCGCTATTTGCGTATAGCTACCCCTAGTCAGTGCGATCTACAAACATAGAAAACGACTACATAGTAAACATCTGGAATTGCGAACCCAACCACACCATGCTAAAGCGCTGGCCATACCATGCCACAGCAGGAGAACATGTCTTGATAAATCACTGGGATCAAATTGGAGGAACAAAGGCGCTAAAAATCTCAAACACATAGAAGCCTGACCTGTCTCATTTTTGTCCATGGCTTGGGTTTGCAACAAATATATATATATATATATCTACTTATTTCTTATTATATATATATATATATTTTTGTTCCAGAGCTTGGATTCCCACATTGTCATGATCCTCCACAGCCAACATGCACCATAGACAATTCTCAGGCCACAACGACACAATGGACACATCACTAATCACCATCTTGCAGCACACGGCATCACTACGTTGTGAACGACCTGCCAAGCTTGGCTTGGGAACTTCCAGACCACCATCCATTCAGTTGGCCAACAAGGTCCATTGCAATGCACGAGCCCGTAGGAACTCCCGTGGAGGCCACAAGGCATCAAAATGAACAAATTGATCATCATCGACTAAGTCTACACCTCGTATCCAGATCCATCATCTATCCAAATCTATCCAAATCTATCCACATCTATCCAAATGTATATCCTTAGGCTACCCTTAGGCTATCCATGGATGGATCCACCGCTGAAGCTTGGGGGTCCCACAGCTCGCCCCGTTGGATGCATGGCCTGGGCCCAGGGACACGGCCCTGCCGCAGATGGCGCCAGATGGTGTGAGCCATGCCTTACGGCGGAGACCAGCAACGAAAGCATTCATATAGACTCATCAGATACAAATATGGATTTGTTAGATATGTGCATGTAAATATGTGTATACATGAACGTTAAGTTAAATATAATACAGTGTAAATATAAATATACAATCAATAAATATATATAATACATATTTAAATATATATAGAGAGAGAGAGAGAGATAGAAAAAAAGATAGATAGATAATGGATGGATGGATGGATGGATGGATGGATGGATGGATGGATGGATGGATGGATGGATGGATGGATATGTGATGTGCAGTAGTGTCAAGACAGGATTAATAGCCCAGCCGCCCTGTGAGCAAGCACCCTCTGGGCCTCAAGATTCCTGCCAATACTGAACTTATTTGAGTGCTCCAGCTTCCATACTTATGAACATCCCCCATGTTTAGTACATACATTTGAGGACGGAGTTTGGCGATCATAGATCCCACATAGATTTCTAGTGGCTTTCCATACCCATCGAATTCATCCCCCGATGGTAACCCAATAGGATACCATAGCTTCCCAATGATATTTGCTTTTAGCATCTTTTGGCTAATTGGCTCACTTGAGGAGATTTTTCAAGAAAGGTCTAGGTTTCTGAATTGTTGATCCCTTAATACATGTCTTTGTCACAAAAAAGCTTTCCCAAAATCGATATCCCCCTGACTCTTCTTATTGAGATTTTTTCTGGACCCGCACCCCAGTTTTGGCCGAATTGATTGACTACAAACACTTAATGAAAAGAAACAGTATTTCATTGATGAATGAATCAAATACATAGTTCAATTGCTTGACTACTTGCACTGAATAAATATGATTGATTGATATCATGTGCACCCGTGCACACTATGAAGGGTGGACGCCAAAATTGCTGGTAATCCTGGACCCCTGGACCTTGTTGACCTTAAATGGGGTTCTTAATCCAGATTTGCAACTAAGCACATATCAAGAAATGTACGATATACTGATATACATGCTATATATATATAAATAAATGACTGTACAAGCGCAAGATAGCACAAGTAATCAGTCGATGTATGTGTAAGTTGGCTGTTGAGCAATGCTGAATCGATGCAATAAAGACACCGTGCCGAAGCCAGATGAAGATGCTATTCCTGAGGCAATAGGAGGCAGCAGCACAGCGAACAAAAGCATGGACTGTGAGCTGCAGTGAGCTATGAGTTGTCCAAGTAGATCAATCTCTGTGAGCCCATGAGCCATTCGAGCCAATTCAAGCCAATTGAGGCATTTCTTCCCTCGATTCGCAAGGTCCTTAGGGTCTCTTGATTTTCATATGTAATTACAAACAGAGCAAGATGAGTGTCTCTGATTTAAATAGCTTGGAACTTGATATGCAATCTGTAAAACACGGGGTCACCACCGATGTTTCCCAGTGAGCAGCAACGGCAAGGACCCCCCGCCTCGTGCGGTGGCCAGGCTTGCTGCAGAAACTGCCAACCAGGATCTGTGCCTGCCAACGGCTTGATCTCCGGTGCTGAACTGCACTGACAAACTGGTGGTTGAACCACCCCGGTCATGAAACATAATATGCGCAAGTCAACCAAGCAACCCTTGGTTAATATTTTGGACAATCAATAATATTTCAAACAATCAATCAGAGTAAGTATGTTACTTGCAAATGGAATCAATGGACAAGAAGTGTAAATGAATTCAAAATAATCGCTGATATGTTCTTCCAATCATGTTTGGTTGCTCCAGCATCCCTTTGTTCAAAATTGCTATTGCAGCTTCTCTGCTTTTAACTTTCCCGACTTGAACTTGTACTCCACCACGAGGCAAACACACAGATATGAACCATGAAAAATGAAGAAAGTCTATGGATTACCCCCACCACCACAGGATGCTACCTATTCTCGTTTCAAGACAACACACTAAGTTCACCGCTTTTGGGGTTCAATCTTCCCATGAATATTTGTGCTAAGCTCAACATATTAAGCAGTTGCTTGTGTGAATTGACCAAATTGTGTCTTCAGGAAGATCACCGCTGCAAATTTGGAGTAACCAACCGCAAAACGACGACCACAACGAACGAAAACCACACCAGAGAGCAACGAGCGACAACGAGCAACCAAAAGAAGCAGACTTTCAGGACAGCTATCACTGAAATGTGATGCTTGCAGCCTGCGCGCTTTCCGCTCCGGCGTTGCTGGTGTCGGTGTCATCTTCATCAATACACGGGTGTTTTAGCTATGCGATTTTCACAACATAGATTTGGGTTGAGCTTTCTTCAAACACTGCAAAGAAAATGTGAATCGATGAGTACCTTTATTCTTAGTGTTACGAAGCTTGAAACATGAGGAAACACTACGGTTGACTTACTTCCACTGAATGATGTTATTCTTTAGAAGGGGCAGTTCTGCCTGTCTTGAGCCAGACTGGAGGGACGGATGACAAATGATGATAACTCATAAGGCCTCGGGATTCCGTTCACAATTCTAGCCAGCAGCCAGGAGCTTTGTTCACCGCGAGAGCTTGCCGAACAGTGACTGGCAAATTTGTGGATCACAGTACAAAATCACTACAGTAGTGTAATTCACAGACTTAGCTCAAGCACCAAGTCTCTCCCTGGACCATCTTTTGTGCCTGCTCAGATTTAGCGAGCGTCTCTAGCCAGGAACAGCTTTGCAGTTCCTGGTTGCCATGCTTTGAGGTATGAGTCAATACAATCTGAATATCTTAGTCTGTCTGCAGAGTGAGCAATCAAGAGTGGTCAACCGGCCTGGTGTTCTCCCTTCCTTTCAGGCAAAAAAACGCGCCATGAACAGCGAAGACTGCATCAACAGCCGTGAACCTTTTGCGGACCCCTACCCGCAAAGCAGGCAGTGCTGATCGTCACAAGGTGAAGTCAAATGGAAGCTAGAAAGTGGACGCAAGATCTGACCTGTGCAAATGCAGATTTGCATCATGAAATTCAGGAGAGCTCACTAACCAACCAAGACATTGTCCACACAAACATGTGGGATGTCTTCCGACAATTTTGACGAGAAGAAAAGCTGGCTGGAGATCGCCAAGAATCCAGAGACGGCGTGGATCGTAAGAGGATCCATAAATTAAATGGTCTAACCATGTATTCAAATCAAATTGGATACACCATTGAATCTGTATGAATCAATGGTTAACATTGGTCAGCCATAAATTATGTGTACCCCAAAATTTGATGCTCTATGCATTCAACATTCGGACATTTGGCAGTGGGTCAAAACCCTGTACCCCTGGTTCCCCTATCATCAAGCATTGTTTTCCCTATAAAATGGCTGGTTATTATCCCCCATTGTTGATGGTTAACTGCTTGACCCATAGCCATATATAGCTGGTATACCCCCTATAATTGCTAGTTGTTATCCCCTATTATTAACCATAGAACCAGCTAGGCTTCACCATTGGTTGGTTGGTTGACTGCTTGACCCATAGCCATTTGGGAATGGCTTCGGACACCATTTCTGGATCGCTCCGCCAGTGGCTACTTGGATCCTGCCAGAGTTTCGGTCAAGCGCTCGATGCACTGCCGTGACAGCTTGTGCCTAGGCAGCGATGTTGGAAGCTGAGCAAACAGGGTAGAAACGCTACAAATCACTGGTGGGTCATATAACTATTGGTTGGATATCAATGGTTATATGAATGGTTATATTAAACGAGCAGCTATTCAAGTAGTGGTTCGAAGTTAAAACAGGATGAATCATTGGTTGATGAATGGTTATATTATTGGTTGGACTGATATCAATGGTTGGTTAGTGAATGGTGATATTACTGGTTGGATATTAATGGTTGGTTAGTGAATGGCTATATTATTGGTTAGATATCAATGGTTAGTTGTGAATGGTGAAATTACTGGTTGGATATTAATGGTTGGTTAGTGAATGGTCATGTTATTGGTTGGAAAACAATGGTTAGTTGGTGAATGGTGATATTACTGGGGGTATTCATGGTTGGTTAGTGAATGGTTGTATTACTGTTTGGATATTGATGGTGAGCTAGTGAATGGTTGAATTATTGGTTGGACATCCATGGTTAGATATTAATGGTTTGTCAGTTGATGACTAGATTGATGGTTGGATATTAATGGTTGGAATTAATGGTTGGTTCATCAATGCTTCTGAGTTATAACAATGGTTACCTGCATATATAATTGATGACTAATTAGTGCTTATATCTATATACTGCTTCTCATGAATGGTCAGTTGATAATTGTATAATTGAATCGGAATATGAAGTATAAAAATATAACTGATCAAAATAACTCAATATGAACATCATTCACAAAAATTGCATTGGATTTTTTTTTTAAAATCGGATTGAACTGGAATATAAACAGTGAGTTATCACTGACCCATGGCTCATCGGAATCTGCATGCTGAACATGAACCATCTAGTCAAGGACAATCCCAAAAAAAAGAATCTGTTCTTTCAATTCCTTTATTTTTGGCTTTTTGGTTCGCCTGTCCGTCCAGGCTCCAGCCGTCACTGCCAAGAGGCTCCTCAGCATGTTGTTCAGCCCGCTTGCCAATCAGGAACACATGCCTCAAAGGGAGCCCAGGGAATAGTCACATTTCATTGCTCCGAAGATATCGTTCGGTATAGCTGGTGGTAGCTGTACCACCTGTGATTTGGGTCCCAAAATGCGACTTCCCTGGCGCCATGGCACATGTTGCGACCAACTGGACGATGGTGAGCGTGAGCAACGATCCGTCGCCAGGGGATGGTGATCAATCCGTCGTAAATTTCCTAAGCGATGGATGGTGCCGTTTGGACTCACCAAAGCGGATGTATTCACTGGTGATTCTTGATGAATCAATCGGAACAAATGGATGCATCCGACAAATCCAGCAAATGATCGGCTTCAATGATGAATACATGAATTGTAGTGAATATGATAGATCAAATAGCTAGTTGATGATAGTCGTTGATAGCCAATCAATAACCTTTTGCTGGATGATGAACCCATGTTTATGCTTTATCCTTGAGAAACGCATCGTCAGAAATGTGACCTTACACGGGCTGGAACACAGTTGACAGTAGACAACCAAATGGATTGAATGACAACGATTTGTTCCTGAATCAGTGGGCAAACCATTCAGCAAATTGAGCTGCCGTGATATGCTGGCGACATCTGGCGACTCTGTCTCCCATGAGTTTAAGGGATGATTTGGGTATGCCACAGTAAAAATACTTCACCTAGAGAATTGAACCTACGATCATATTTAGAATATCATATAGTGAATACAACATTATGATAACAATCGGACATCTTTGGATAATCTTCACTGGGGATACTCCCATTGGCAGAAACCCTCATCTTGTTAAGCTGATACCCAAGCATCTTCTGGAAATCTGCACTTTAAGTCCTGCACGTGGCATCGAGGTGAGAAAATGTACCCCAAAAGCAAAACACAGAAATTGAAATGATGGCAAAGCGGCAATTCGGCAATTCCCCCAAAATGAACAATCCCACGTCATGAAACGCCATGATCATATCTGGGTGTTGGGTAACCATCCCAGTGGGGTCGAGAAGACCATGCATGGACCAGCTCACAGTTTCCTCGAGGATACACGATTCATTCCAAGATGGCTCAGGAAACTGTGAGCAGACTCATGAAACTTCTTCATTCCAAAAGCTCAATTGCTTCAAGATTGCAGTGGGTCAAAACCCTTAGTCCCCCTGGTTTCCCTATCATTAACCGTTGTTTTCTCCATTATTGTTGGTGAATATCCCCCATTATTGTTGGTTAACTGCTTGACCCAGCTCGCCAGCTCATCATGGCGCCCAGGAAACAGTTGTCCATCCAGCTCCGCAGCTCCTGGGAGCAGGTCCACGACAGCTTGGGCGCAGAGTCTTCACTGGGACTGGAATCCCCGGATGACACTGACCTTCTCAGCGACATCTTGCTCAAGGAGCTTCTCTTCAAGGAACTCCTGAAAAGGCGAGCGACCGGGTCAAGCAGTTCACCAACCAATGTTGGGGCTAAGTTCACCAACAATAATGGTAAGAAACAATGGTTAATGATAGGGGAACCAAAGGTACAGGGTGAATTGACCCACTGCCACAACAGGAATCAGTTGGGAAGGAGATGATGTAGCATGATGCAACATGATGAAATATGGCTCAGCAGTCTGCCGTTGGATCAGAAAAACAAGTCAAGGAAATTCATGGAATAAAGACTCGAATGAACATCCCCTGCACATCTGTAGCTCCTCGATTCGGACAAGGTCACCCCTAAACAACTGTAATCAGCACATCCGGACAACAGGCTTTGGGATGTGCCAGCTGGAAATCATGTGAGCCACCTGAGAAGCCCTACACGTCTTTTCGAGACTCAGTCCTCAGGGCAGTGCAGGGCGAAAAAATCGCATTTATCACTCCCAAAGGCAAAGTCATCATGATGTGCAGCACCGCAAGGATCATCTTTGTGAAGCCCATCCATCTGCTGCTTGAGGTCTCCTGCATTGCATGTGGGGAGAAGAATGATGAGGATGAGGGCAATGATGACAGCCTCACAATGATGATAATGTACCATGATAAAAGCAGTGCTTGATATGTACAAGTGCAAAGTAGCACTAGCATTGATCTGTTTATGCCAAGAACATGCGTACCACCTGGTGGTATTGCGCTGAATAATACTCTTCTTGTGTGGATTATTTCCTCAATGACTAGCTCTGCATCCCTGGGATGCGTGTTAGCAGAAGAGGAAGTGCAATGTTCTACTGTACTATACTCTCTTGATAATCCTGATATGATGTTTCTTTACTTTTCATAATCATAATAAGCTAATGCATCATGTGCCATTGTCACACTCCGTTTTCACAAGTGCCTCAAAATGACTCCTTTGTCAGTTCAATGGCTTGTTTACCTTCTGATGGTGCGGAATGTTGAAACCACGGGATAATAGTAATTTCAAGAAACAAGGACGCATCAACATGTGTGTTGTATGTTTGGTTCCTATATTTCTGTTTGTTATGTTTTCTTGTTCATTGCCTTACATATTCCTTTCTTGAAGATATTGATATGGTTCTCTCGGCCTCTCTAGGTTCTTGACATAAAAATATGAGATCCATCACTTTCAGAAATCTTAAGGCGGGTGAGTAGTGAAACAGTATCTTCTAGATATATAAGTGACTGAACATTTGTATGAACTTCAGGTTCCAATCAGTCTATTTGTTCTTCTAAAAATGTATTGTCATTCTCGTATCTTTTGCTCATGTCTCTCTCTCTCTCTCTTCTCTTTTCTTCTCTGGTTCCTGGTATTTTGTTTCTTTCTTTTGAAATTAATATCTCATGGGTGGCATGGTAGGAAAACTAGCCCCTACTTGTCCCCTAGTTGTCTGACAAAATGCAAAATACACTCATCATTTCTCCTCGTAGTAGGTCTCCTGAACACAAACTGACCAAATAATTGTATGAAACATATTTGTGTTGTTTCCCAACCAACCCGGAATCTATGTAAGTAAGGATGGTTTTAAATTGCGCGACAAGACTTCAGATTACATGGGTTGTATTTGTTTGTGCTATCTTCGAATTCCAAAGAAAGCGATTTGCGTCCACACCAAATGCTGCCGGGTCTGTGTGCTGATCTCCCTCCTTGATTCCAGCAGCCTTCGAACCAGCTGAGTTCTCTGAAAAGGTATCATCAAAGTCCAATCGCCAGAATGACTCATCAACAATACCTGCAGTGGATGGCTGTGGCTATGGTGCGTGTAGACATGACATATCTACGTTCACACGGACACACATATGTACACACAACACGAACGTATTATATATATATATATATCTATAGACATGTGAAATCATACGACTCCATGTGGTCGCTGAAGCAGAGTCAGTTTCTGGTGCCTTTTTCAGTATGCTTCAACCAAAACCCCTGATGTCCGAGATTCAAACTTGGCAGCTTCATTGCTACCGGTGAGTGAGACAGTGCCTATCATTATCCTGCTTATTTTCAAGACATTTGCGCACAGAATCACGACACTGATGGAACTGACCAAAATAAACACAAACCAACCCCATGTAGTGACCACCAAAATGGATAATTAGCATTGTTTTACTTAACAAAAATGAAATCAAACCACATGAAACAAATCAAAACACCTGGCGTACAGTCAAATAGGTATTCCTTCTGTTTTACACATGCACCAGTCGTTTTTTACACTTCAGGGCAACCAAACAATGTATGTCCATGAGATGAGTGGGGGATGACCAGCCAACGAAACCAAAACACATCAAAACACTCCAAGAAAACAAAAGTAAAAACACCATGGTGCTGTGACTTTCCAGCGCCATGTCCGGATTGATCATGCCGGAGGCGGAAGGTATCAACGGATCTCCGAAGGCCAAGGTAACACAAATCCGCGACTGAAATCGACCCAGGATCTCCATGGATTCCTCGGGCCAAAGCATGTGGCCATGGGTCAAGCAGTTAACCAACCAATGATGGGGTTTGATAACCAACAAAACTATAGGGAAAACTATGGTTGATGATGGGGAACCAGGGGTACAGGGTTTTGACCCATAGCCATGTATGCCTTTGCAAATGTTTGCATGCATACTGCAAGTATGTGCATACCTTGCTTTTATAATTCACGTGTTTTTGCTGCTCTTCTTGTACAAACAAGATTTTTGGTGAATGTCAGCATGTTTTCCCATACAGTTGAAAAAACAAGCGGACCACACTTGAGTGTCATGAAGAAAGGCAACGAAACCGCAGTTGATGTCTCGGACTTCGCTCAAAGAAACATGCTCCAAAGCAGCTTGCAATTTCCAATCACAGAATCATTTGGGTGTTGCTCAAAATAGGGAACCCACAAAATGGCTGGGTTAGTTCTATCAATGGTCAAAACAATGGATGATTTGGGGGTTCCCCTATGACTTGAGAAACTACTATTGACGAGTTGATATCTAGTGTATCAACTCATGAATCGACGACCATGGACATGATGTCATCATGGTCCCTGGCTGCTGTCGAGTTCTGAAACCTTTGTTGCTCGCAACAAACGGGGCTGTCTGGAACCACATATACTGCACGGGCTTTAAATGTATAGTAGAAAATCCTTGCAATGAAAATGACCACAGCTTGACACAGCATAATGCAGCTCAGTATACAACCACTATTCATCTTGGGTCGAACAGCTTTCTGAAAGCACTGATTGAAAAATGAAAAACAGTATACTCCCAGTATTCAACTACTTTATTATGTGAGTGGTATACCCCCGGTATTCAACCACTTTTTTTACGGGAGTGGAAAAAATCCGTCTCAAAGCAATGCCGGGGCTTCGCTTTCTGCATGGCTGATCTCCAGCAAATAAGGGCGCTCGCTGCTGTCTTGGATGGCCAGCTGGCAGAGCTGGAGGGTCACGGCACGAGTCAACCAGCACAGGTTGCGCCACGCATGCAGCGGTTGGAGCCAACTGGATTGGATCCCCAGATGTGGTGAGGACAACGACAAATAGTTGCCTTGGAGGTCGTGACAACAGCATGATACCATATGATACCTCTCTAAGGTAGGAGGGGACGTGTGACCCTATTTTCTAAAACGTGGCCCCTTGAGCAATCAAGGCCCTTGTTGGGTTGTTGGGTTGCTTTTGCTTGCACTTTTGATCTGTGACGCACTCTTTTTACACACCCCAACTCACCCTTGGAACGACACATGATTGACACTACTTGTCAGCTACTGTAAGTGGGGTACGGTGGGAATTCGCACATTGAAGAAATGCAATCACATAAAATCACAGACTGATTCGTTAGGACAAGGTGCAAAAGAAGAAAAAATGCACATGCCATCAGGCCATTTGCAATTATGGGTTTGGACCATTAAGTTCGACTTCTCCCGCTACAAACATGTTTCCTTTTTCAAATCAGTTGATGGTTTGTCTCGGTCAGCAAGAAGGCTGTAAGCTACGTCGAAAACTGTAAAACAAAGTCAACATCGTCCACTTATGATCCCATTCAGGGACGACTTCCCAGGCTGTACAGCATATAGGTTGATGACCAACTAATTTAACAAGCGTTGCAGGATAACAAACACAGTATCTGTCATAGCCCATCACCAAGATTGAGTAGTGAAGAAACCTGCTCGCGCTGTTTGGGCAGCCCCATCAGGAACTGGATCTTTTCTTAACAAAGCTTCATCATGGTTAAGACAAATAGCCACAGTCAATAGAGTGGTTGAAAGGTAGCCAAACTAGGAGACCAGCACTTCTTAGATGTTCTTGGCAATTCTAGTCCACTACATGAGCATGGCGCGAAATTCGAGCGCCCAAGGGACCGGACAAGCAGTGGGGGTGATTGCTTGGAGCCAATCGCACGGCTTTACTCCTGCAACATCGAACCAACCCGTGTAACATCATCTGCGGCGGATCCCACATTAGATCAGCAATAGGTCAGTATGGCATGTAGGTCAAGCTTTAAAACCACCCCCAAAACTCTAGTTCTTTCATGTTCTTTCTGAGTCGTAGGTCTTACGTAGTTCACTTCCGAACTTCCGAGGAGTATTGATGACCACAAAACCTTGGCCTTTAAACCCCTGAAGCTAAGCATACTTGGATGTGCACCCTCGCATAGGTTAGTTCAGCGACCGACTTAAGGCACTATGCTTTTCACTCACCCCAGCTGTACATCCAAGGGCCCGGGGCCCGGGTCATTGCTACGGCTCCGGTGCCCGCCGTAACCGAGGTACCCAAGTCCACCGAAGTGCCTAACTTCTCCATGAGGCTGGGCAGGGCTCCACGGAGGATGAGGCCCCCCATGGAATGACCGATGCAATGCAGCAGGATGCGACTGCCTCACCGGTGAGCTTTGGACCAACGTTGGAAGGCATGAGGCAACAAATTGATACACAAATAAGGTTAAGATATTAAATATTAGTAGAAAATAAGGTCATAATTTGAGTCATAATTAAATATATATGTAGATCAAGATGACTTTTATAAACTCTATACACATAGAGAAGGACCATCTGCCTCAGTATACGAACCAAATGGTGCATTCGAACCAAACAAACAAAAGCTGAAACAAATCCGAAAGAACCAGATTGGACCATAAGATTGGACAACTCTGAGTTGTCTCTTTGCCTGTTCCACAGCAACTAGGGCTGCCCCCAAAAAATCTGAAAGCCCCGAGCCGTCCCGAGCTCCTGACCTGGTAAGCTGGAGCTCTGAGTGTTGGTGACCACCTCATGGATCTCTGCCGCAGCCATCTTGGACAAATCTCTCAAGTCTCGGCCCAGGAAACTGGACGCGGCCTTCAGTTTCTGCAAGGGCCACAAGATCCAATCTGGGAAGCGCTGACTCAGCAGCTCAACCCAAGTTTGCCAATCAGCTTCACTGCCTCCCATACCATGGACAAGGATACCTCGGCAACAGCAAATGGGAGCTTGAAAGAGATCCAACAAAGATTGATAAGAATTCAAAAGAATTGATAGGAATTGATGGGAGTTGATAAGAATTGATAGGAATTGATAGGAATTGCACATTTATCACATTTGTTTGAGCCACGCCCCGGCTGCTACACTTCCAAGCTACACAGGGGAACTGTGCCCTTCATGGAGGCCTCCGGTATCTCGTTGCCTTCTCCAAGTTTCGAAAACGGATTGGTGCCACAAATGGTGGTTGGTGTGATCGTCCGTGCGAAAGGCTGGGGCTCTTCCATAAGAAATCCATGGACGGAGTGCACAGGAGGAGTCTACAAAAGTCCACAGTTGATCTTGGGACTGGATGGGACTGGAGGATCGACATGCTAGGAAATCAATGGAAATCATGTGGCTGGAAAAAAACAAATGAAAACACCTCGCTGTGACTCAAAAACTGAGACCATCAAACGACCCAAACATGTTGCCACATTATGCAAAGTGGTTCTATAAAGGATGGATGAGCTGGTGGTTTGGGAGTAGGTTCCGATCAACTCACACTTCTTGTAATGAAATGGATGCTTCAATATGCTTCAATGCTTCCAGTGGATCATCTTGAGCCCAAAGTCCACATCGACTGATTTGCTCGGTCGTACCTGCCAGTTCTTGTCCGATTGTGCCACCCAGTCGGCATTGGCGTAGAAAATCGATGTGTGATGCCATGAAGCTACGCTAACCATGAGGTTTGGTGATTGCCCAAGTATTGGGACAGGGAAATCAATGACGAAACGTAGCAACACTACGCTTCGAGGTGAATGGGTACATGCAGTCGCCACGTGAATAAGGTCACTACTAGCTTATTTCCTTGGGGAACCCCAATACCTTGATCGTGGCAATCTGAAAATTACCAAGTCATGGTCGATTCTCAAATCATGCATCATTGATTTATTTTTCTCAGATGTCCGTAGGTCATAGGCATCATGCATGTTCCATTGCTGAGAACCCAAGTCAAGTTGAGATGGCGTATCTTCCCTTTGGAGGGTTTACAAATCATACACGTTTGTTCTGCAAGATTCGACTGGTAATCATTTCAAAAATGTTTAAAACACAACTTTGCTGGATGCAAGAACATTGGTGAGGTGACCTAAACAAGTTGGGTGGGTGATCTGGATGCACACATCATCTCGATGCCTTATTTTGATCTCCTCGTGATCTCATCGTTGCACGCTGCGAATTAGATTCCCCACAGTCCGTGGGACGGCCGTTCTCGGCGCCCACTGCGACCTGCGTGTTGCCAACCACAAGGCATCAAACGCTTCGTAAATCGTACCATGTCAGCTCTACGCTACCAAAACATGCATGCACGGAGCAGCGACTCCTATTTTTGTCTGTGTGGGGCGCAGATCTCATGTGAGGACCTCACACCAGACAACAATGTCAGATACTTCGATCGACATCATCCCCTGGGTGGGTGGGAGGGTAAACAGCGGGGAAACAACTTGAGCCATTACGGCACATGGTAACACCCGCTAACCCTACGTTCTAGTGAACACACGAGTCAGCTCTACGCTACCAAAACATGCATGCACGGAGCAGCGACTCCTATTTTTGTCTGTGTGGGGCGCAGATCTCATGTGAGGACCTCACACCAGACAACAATGTCAGATACTTCGATCGACATCATCCCGTTAAATTAGGGGTGCCCCCCGGGTTAAATTTAGTTAATTAACCTCCTAGCCTATCGACCCGACTGCAAAGCTGAGCTGGCACTTTTCACTTGAAAAACGGTCGCGACACGCAAAGCTGTACAAAAGAAACATCAGCAGCTAAGCGAGGTGACTGCGTCTGGATTGTGTCAGCAGCAGTTGGGCCGGATCGGCCAGAACTGTCAGGTTAGCCGGAGCGGCTCTTCACGAGTGCTCCCATGGCATCTGTGCTTTCCCCAGCCTCTCGAACCATCGGCTCTCCAGCGACCCCAAGACTCTTCATCAGGGAAACGGCCAGGTACAGGTGGCTTCGGTGGGGTCTTGGAAACGGCTGGATCAGCCTTTGGCGGTGTGGCTGGGCCTGGAACTGCCTTCGGTGGTGTCTGTGGTGCTCTCCAGTTCTCGGGCCACGATGATGGATCATATGGTGAAGGGGGCGATGGCTTTGGTCTCCTCACCTCTGAGGTTGCTCTTCCCATGGGAGGCGGATCGCCCTTGCCTTTGCTCTGCGTCTCATCTGCCGGCGGAGCGCCTTTGCCCTTGTCCTGTGTCTCAGCCTCAGGTGCATGCGCAGCAGGCGGACCGCCCTTCCGTGGAGAGCCTTTGCCTTTGCTCCCTTGATC